>JBBPML010000046.1:0-126350 GCA_038090275.1 Austroboletus novae-zelandiae | reverse complement strand
GTACTCTACAGTTTTGGGGATGCGCTCACATCATTCAAATATTCATATTTGTGTTGTTGCGTGAATACGAGTTGATACAAGAAAATTCTCAGAGGCGTGCATTACTTATTTGAGCCACTGTATATTGGCGGCTGAAATGGTGCATTTGGCGAAAAAGCTCGACAGCGAAGCGAGGGTTTTTTTTGGACAGTTCGACGGAACTCATATTGAATGCAAGGTCTGAACGTGATAAAACGTCATTTAGCTACTACTTTGCCGATCTCGATCATCGCCGCTTGTTTTGGCAGGAAAAAGTGACCTTATCGGATGTCTTCAACGAAAAGTTCAAAGGGGTCTCCGATCTGAACCAGATAGGTGAGTGCGCAATGTCACGTTTTCGAACCTGCGCTCATGCCTTGCCCAGGAGAGTCCTCATCGGTGTATAGATTTGATTATGCCCGATACCACGCTGAGTCCATTTACACTAGAAGAGGTCATTTCGTTACGTTCTATCGTAGAATCATTAATGGGTATGTTTTCTTGACATGTACATACCTACGTTGGAAACGCTGATCATCTGCTACTCGTAGATGACGTTAATTTCTCCAAGAAGCGTAGTTATTGTGTACTCGGTAGGCGCATTGTTAACACCGTCCAAGTCCTCTCTATGACGCAAAATGAGCAGCACGGTTGATGGGAAAGTTCGGTAAGTTTATATTTCTCATTGTGCATTCTGAGATTCATCCGTGTGTAGCCGAAATTAAATTGATCAACTTTTTCGGTCAAAAATATACACGTCTAGATGCAGATATGGTCGTTTTCGAGGAAAACCAGGGGTTCTTCAACTGGTTGAAGCGCTTTTCCCCCCCTCCTCGTGGACTCTTGGTGCTTTGGTATGTTCCAAGATCGTGCCAAGCATCTCGAGCGTGCTTTCGCTGGCCATTTTGCCAACTCTTCACATTAGAGGGAGTCGGGCCCGGGATGATAGACTCCTGTAGTTGGTTTACATCTAGACACCGTCCAGAAGGCAAGAAACGTGCCAATCGAGTGATCACCGTGGTGGAGCAAAACGTGGCAATGGTGGCATAGTAAGGGCTTGGAGGATGCCGAGTCGAACATACATACGTGTGCGCAAGTAGACATGGTCATCTGCCTCCTCGTTGGGCAGGTATACTTCTCAGTCCTTGTACTCTAAATTTTTGGTACATACCGAACGCTTGGTGTAAGAAGAATTTTTCTTGTAGTGGACCGGCAAGACCGCGACAGCAGCATGTCTCACTCTGAGGGGAGTTGGTCGCCGCTCAGTGTGCTGCTGGACTCTGAACGCTGGATTCAAGGCGCTACTTGTCTGACCAAAACATCCCCACTGCTTACGTGTTACACTGGTTCAATGATCAATGTTTCAAGGATTGTTATGGTATGCATACCACTGGGACCGGGCGCTTTACAACCAAGTTACCAAAGGGCGATTACAAGAAGCTCCTTACTCACCGTCCTGTTGGCGGACTTGATGGTCGTCAACGGTACTTGATTTCAGGTACAGTTATCCCTAGTGGCACACACTTGTGACAATTGATCTCGACGGAGCACTGGCACTGATTCTGTTGCTCTACCGATCAGGAACATGACTCAAGAGAGCTACTGGCTCTCAGGGACACCGCAGAGTCGAGCAACGTGTCGATTAGTATATGAAATTTGGGTCATGGGGCCAACAGGGTTAAATTCGCAATTGTGATTGATCGTTAGAACTCGCTCCATCGATAACCATGAAAAGGTTTCCGCTTTGGCAGGAGAATAGTACCTTGACGAATCAGCTTACCTGAATGATATCGATCGAGATCGGGATCAAGACATGATGCGCTGAAAACCTATGTGCGCGCACTGTCAGTGGCAGGACCAACAAAAATGTCGCTGTTACCGTGTCTCTGGTGTGTCAAAGATCATAATATGTAATCGTAACCGTGGCAGTGCACTTTCGCTCTTCACGTTGACCCTATGGAAGTCGATCACAACCAACCATTCGTCATTCGATTATGAAACCTTATCAGAAACGTTGCACATAAAACCGACACCGTGTTAGTGATTTCTCACCCTCACCTTCCTCTCACTACTCCTCATTTCTGTCCTGAAAAAGGTCGGATTAGGACTCGCCTAGGTTAACGATGATGACTTGCCTTAAATGGTTTTCAGATACGCGCGAATGACGCTGGGTGCATCCTCCATGAGCGAATCCTCGGGTTCCCATGTAGCCTCGTCCTCGGCATAACCCTCCCAGCGAACATGAAACTCTCGTATTCCATTCACCACCCGGTGACCCATAATCGCCTCCACAATGAACTTTTCGAGAACCTCCGCCTCCGCCTCTTGCTGAGATTTGATACGAAGGGCGTCTCGGGATTTGTGTGACCAAGCCTTGGGAAGCCGTATCTTGCCCAGTTTCCCACTTGGTTTGAAGGGGCGAGCTGCGGTTTTATTACTGCACTTGCGGATGTACTTGTCCAGCTCGCACAACGTGTGCTCGATGTCGCAGAGCATAATAGGAAGCTGATCGGGGCCTAAGCCATTGAATTTGATGCCCAGACGCTCAAAGTGGTTCTGTTGGCTAATCTGCATCCACCGAACAGCATCGACTTCCACCGACCGGGGAATGGGTTCTTTGAAGCACCTCACCAGTCCCCTCCTGGAGCCGATACACATGACCACAAAATCATGTTCGGAAAAGTTTATGACATCCGAATAGGACAAGTTTAAAATGAGCTGATAAGCGGTAAAGTCGCCCATGCTTTTGAACGAGCGCAAGTATTCAAAGACGTCCGCCAGATACTTTGCTTCCCGCAACGTAGCGGGTAACTCATGCATGAGAACCTCCACGAGCGCGAGGTGATTCATGAAGTTCTCCTGAAACCCTAGCTCGGGTGCCGGTTTCTGATACGCGCCTGTGTAGATTGGTATTCTTCGGTCATACAAGTCACGGAGGACTTTTTCATAATCGGCACGTTTATAGGCCTCCCAGGTGAAGGGCTGGATATTTTTGCGCAGCGTCTCGTATGTCCGGATGTTGGTGTAAGTGCTGAACAGGGTGATGCGGAAGATGACTTCGTTGCGTTGCTGCGGTCCCTTTTCGATGACTTGGGTCACGATATACTGGCTTACGCGGTCGAGCACGCGAAACGTGTTGCAAAACTTGTAGCTTTCAAGGATGGGATCTGTCGTCCAACTACCAGTGACATGATAATGATCAGACATAAACAGGTTGGCAGGTAACATGTATACTTACGGGGGAGGTTGGTCTGCGCGACGCCTTTCTTCAATGGCATGTCGCTCGGCTGCCAATCGCCAAAAGGCGTCGAACGCCGGGGTAAGACTGTACTCTTTATCGCGCAAAGTGACAGTCATTGGAGGTGGATCTGTGTTGGGGAAATATATTTCAGAACACGTCTTGGAACGTTTCTTGCAGGTGGACGTGTCTTCGAGAGTAGGTGTTGCACTACGTTTCATAGACATGGCCGCTGAAATTTGGACGCGTTCTGTCAACTGTCACGATGCGTAGGATGCGGGAGACCTACGGAATGTGTTGTCAGTATGTTGTAATGTCCAACCTTAGATGAGACGCGTTTTTTCAAGGGGAATAAGAGGTGACGTAATAGCTCACGAGATCTTCTGTCTCCCCTTCAGCAACGCAAGAATGGAGAGGCAGGAGAGGCATCGATTCGTCCAGCAATACGTTGAACGACAAAAAGCCTACTTGCCGCTGTACACTGCCGAGAACCTGTCGAACCAACACCACGCAACGCCACCACGCACAGGCGATGGATTCGGATTCGACACCCCCGTTCTTCGTCCAAGGGTTCCAGCACGGACCGTACACGCGCCGCACGATGCAGGGCCGAGGAAACCGCCAATGCACGAATCCAAATCGGGACCGCTAGCTGACAACCAAGCCGCTCTACCATCGCCTGGCAAAAATAATAAGCAAAGGTCTAAACGGAAAAAAGTTGCGCCAACAGACACCGATAGCGAACGTGCAGCCAGTGGGTGCTCTTCCTTCTTCTCGGACGAGTCCATGTTGCATGGCGGTGCTAGGACTAGCGGATCGCCGGGAACGCAAGAAGAAGAAACGCGCCATCGTGAATCCGCCACAGAAGCGCGACGACGACATCGCGCCTACCACGGCCTCGAAGAAAGAGACGAAAGGGAAAAAGCCCAGCGCTGCATTGGCATTATTGTACGGCTTCTCTGCCACCAACGTCACAAAGGACAGGCTCACGGTATGTGATTCCATGCGTGCTGTGGCCCGACTCATGTGCCCTTAGCTAAAACCACCACCCTCCTTTGGCGTTTTTGGAAAGGGCAAGGCGTCCGCGAGGCAAAAGGTGGTCATTAAATGTAAGCATCCTGCTGCTATGCTGGTGACCGCAGCCACTCAAGGACTCAGCATCGAGGAAGGAGACTTTTTCCGAATCTGCATTTTTGAATAAGTCGAATGAACGAACTGCTGACCATTCAGAGATCGACAATAATTCGGATGATGGTTCTGTTTCCTCAGCTTCTAACCAATCCATCCCTCAAGGTAGCCGCACTATGACGCATACAAAAAAAAGTCGAGGAAAATGTACAAAAACTGCCGCTTCACGAACATCCCGATCATCGATTCGCAAGACAGCTGGTTCAGAAATCTGGGACATCGAGTTGCAAAGCAAGCTACCCTCTTCTGTACGCGATATCTCGAGCGAGCCCGAAGAGAAAGGTTCGGCACCCACCGTCCTCGACTTTCATGCTACGGAGTCTGCTCACGTGGCAGAGGAACCGAAGCGGACCCGCAACGAAACTCGGAAATTATCTTCCACCCAGGGCCAGTCAGGAGGATGCTCTGCAATCCACAGTTCCCTGCTTCCAGGATCGGATCTGCAAGAGTCTCGCCTTCCCGAGGCTGCGGGTGTTCCGTCCATCCATCCATCTCATTCGGCGTCTCAGGTGGGGCGACATGCTGTCGACACGCTACCCTCCGATTTGCGCCCGGTGGCATCAAAGTATTTTGCTGAAACAGGCCCTCCAGTAACAAACGCAATTCTCCCGCCGTCGAGATCGAATGATTATGACAATGTGTTTGAACCCGAGAGCCCCGGTCGAGACGTCCAAGAGGCTATACCAGATGCGCGAACGATTCGCGGAGCGGTATCATCGATAAACTCGCTGCTAAGTGCGCGACAGCCCATGGTAGAGTTCCAAACACGGTATGGAGTGGCCCCACTCGAATTTCCCAGCGATGATTGGTGCGCCTCTGCGGATATGCCCTGGGAATGTGACTATGCCGAATCCTGTGTAGTGGAGGCCCAAGGGGAGCGACTGTTCAGTGCCCATCACTGCCAAGGCGCTACTTGGGATTGGCATCGATCTCGGAGCACTTCGGTTGGTTTGGAAGCAGAATATTTTCAAGGTAACGATTACGATCCATTGGCGCGAGAATACGAACACGAATACGAGAACGAGGAACGGGAACCAGGCTACTTTGTGGAAGCGCACGACGGTGTCTACATGGCCGAGAGTGGAGGGTACGTGGACTTTGCTGTGTCCGAGAGCGAGGGTATTTGTGCGTCAGAGTCAGAGTCTTTTGGCGAGCAAGGCATGTGCGATGGAGATGTACCAGGCTTTTTGCAAGGACGAGCACTGTTACTTGGTTTGCCGGAGGACGACGAGTGGCAGATGGTCGGGTTATCAGGTCTCGTCCGGGCTGAAATGGATGTTGCAAGTCGACTGCAGGAGAGCCATTGGCGCCCACTTCGACTCTGAGCGACAGGATTATGGGTGTATGATACAGGATATGGTAGACTAGATACGGAACAAGGGATGGCTACATTCTGTGAATGACTCTGCCACGGTGGTCGACTTGTCTGCCTTTGGCGTCGAGACGGACAGTGTCGTCGACGCGGCCAAAGAACCAAGGACCTGTGCGGGTAGAATTGTTCCTGTAGAGTCTGGCGTCGCGTCTGAATGAGACATGTCGGTGTCTGCTCGACTTGGGTGCGCCCAGGAAGCGGCGGATGCGATCAAGGATGGACATCTAGAAAGAGATGTGAACAGAAGAGAAACAGAGAAAGAGGAACTGACTTGGTGGTGTTGGTCCATATGCTGATGGCTATGACGCGCACAGCTGGCTCGATCATATGAGTGTCGGATCGGGGATCGGAAGAGAGGGTTGTGCTTGGACCATGAGGTGGTCCCGCATCTTCGTCCGCTTCCAACACGACAAGGCTCCCGTCCCCGTCCACATCCCCGTCCCCGTCCCCGCCCCGGCCCGCTCCACGCCCCCGCCCTACACAGCACCCCCGTTCCACACCCATGCCTTCTTCCGCGCGCTCGAACACTCCTTCCCAACACCCACCGCCCGCAGCCTCATGCGCGCCACCCGTGCCCTCCTCGTCGACCGCATCGGCCGAGTGAGGCGCGACGGACTCGCCGTAAAAGACCTCGACAACGTGCGTGCACACCTCCCACGCCCTCCCCGCCTCACCCCCCGACTAGCAAGCATACCTCTTTCGCGCCGCCCTATCCGAAACGAGGGCAGAACAGAGCGTCCGTTCCAGAAATGAAACCACCGCAGTGCGTGCCACCATCGCCGCACTCCGCAGAGAAGTCGACAGGCTCGACGTCAAGATGAAAGAGGATCTCGGAAACCTCAAGCACGAGTACGTCCTCCCAGCTTTCCATTTTCATCCCGACCGACTGTGTCGTTTAGGATCCAGATGGAACTCGATACCCGCAAGAACGAAAGCAAGAACGATTTAAAACAGCGGAGCATCGCTATCGAGGTCATTCACTCCTCCATGCACCGTCCCCGTCTCACCATTTGCAACAGGAAGTCTTGAACAAGTCCATCGTCAAGCTCGGTGACCTCCGCGCCAGCATGGAAGAAGTAAAGTGGGACAACATGCGTAAGGCAGTCGGTCAGTGTTTCTCCTTACTTTCCCTCGCTTCATCTTCATCTCCCATTGCTTAGCCGCGCTTGGCGCCTTTCTTGTTCTCATCATCGTCTCCATGGAGTTGTATCAATTCAACAGGCAAACGGAGAGCCCTCGGCACCCGCCCCCTCCACGAAGTCATGACGAGATATCCCAGTCATAGTATTCATTCAGCTGTTTAGACTTGTTCTGTATTTTACCTCACAGTAATCTTTTCATCTCGACCTGCCGTACAATTGCCCTGCTCTCTAATCTCCCCGTCACTTGACCCTGAGTTTCGAAAGCTTGTCCGTAACATCATCCTCGCCTTCACCTGCTGGCTTGTCTGCAGACCGCGTGCCCTTGGTAGCTTCAGTCGTTCCTCTGTCCGTCTTAGAATCAGGAGTTTCCGGCCTCGCGGGTGCCTCTGCGCCTGTGGTTTCATCCTCGTCCTCCCAGCTGTCTTTCACCGCTTCCACCTTTTCTGCTGCCTTCTTCGCCCTTTGGTTGGCCCGCTTCTTCGCGTTCTTGTTCGGAGGTGGGGTACCTGCGCCCTTCGCTTTCTGTTGCGACTCGGACGAGGGCGCAACCCAGCCGAGGATATGCCCCTTGGGGATAGCAGCGCTATCCATGGCTTGCTGGCGTGTGCCACGGAATCGTGAGACGTCCTCCTGAGGTGTGAACCCAGGCCGAATTTTGATTTCCTTTCGGACGCTGGGGCATGCGACATGAGCCAACGGGGCGGTCCGGACCTAGAAACAAGCGACGCACGATCCATCCAACCGCCTTGACTCGGGGATGACCCGATCCAGCGTTCGTGGGTCTACTGCGATCCCAGAAACGCTTTGTTGTGGAAAGACAGGAGGCCTCGACATGACGAGTGACGACAAGAGGCGTGTGCGGAGTTGTAATACGACATCTTATCGACTGCGATGCGCTACGCCGTCTTCGTCACTGGCCCAGCCGGCGCAGGGAAATCGACGTTTTGCGCCTCCTTTTCGACCCACATCCAGCTGTCCAAACGCACCGCCCACATCGTCAACCTCGACCCTGCCGCAACAGGAGACGCCTTTGAATATGCACCCGCCATCGACATCAGGGAGCTCGTCACCCTCGAAGACGTCATGACCGAGATGGGGATGGGCCCAAACGGTGGCCTCGTATACTGTTTCGAGTGAATGAGTAGATCACTGGCAGGCATTCGCCCGACGTGTGTACTGACCCTACGAACAGATATCTCTTGGAAAATATGGACTGGCTCGAGGAAGAGCTTGGCGGCTTTGATGACGACTATCTCATCATCGATTGCCCTGGTTTGTGGCCTACCTCGTCCTGCATGCCGAGCACTCATCCAGCTCAGGCCAAATCGAGCTGTACACGCATCATCCATTCCTCCCCACTCTCGCCCGCAACCTGCAGCGGATGGGTATACGCACATGCGCTGTTTATCTTCTCGAGTCTCAGTTCATGGAGGACCGCTACAAATTCTTTAGGTGCGGCGTGTCACGCTCTCTGACTGTCCTAATTTACTTTTTTTTTGCTAGTGGTGTCCTCTCTGCCATGTCTGCCATGGTGAACTTGGAGGTCCCGTGGATAAACGTCATGTCCAAAATGGATCTTGTCTCGCCATCGCCATCGTCAGAGACGACCGAACCACGGAATGGCCGACGTGCACGTCGGGACATCGCACGATATCTCGATCCCGATCCGCTCCTGCTCGCCAACGCGCGAGATGGGCATGACAAGGTGTCGGAACGAGAGAACAGCCGGTTCCACGAGCTGAATAGGGCGATCGTCCAGCTAGTATGAACTCGCCTTGTTTTTCTCTGTCGTTTCGTATTGACGGTATCAGATCGAAGACCACCCGCTCGTGTCTTTCTTGCCTCTTGACTTGACGTCGCCCGACTCTCTGGAAGTGGTTGTCAGTCACATCGATTTTACGATGCAGTACGGCGAGGACGAAGAGCCGAGAGAGGTACGTGGGTTTGCTTGGAAGATGTGTCGGTATCTGACGGTAGCGACAGCCACGCGACTTGGATAAGGGAGATTTTGCGGACATGGAGTGATTCGAATTACATAGTTACACACATCTTGCTCATGACCATACACGGCATTGGTGTCGACCTCTTGCATCTTCCGCGCATGGTCGCGTTGGCTAACCGAAGGGGAGTGGAACGAATCGCCTCGCGCATTCTCAGTCCGTCAGAAAGATGCGCTTACCGTCGACTCGTGCCAGAAAGCTCGGACAAGACGCGATTCTTGGCTGTCCGGTACGCACCCGCTCTCTGCTCACCGTCTCAACTTTTTTGAATGGCACAGGTGGGCAGTGAAAGAGGCAGCCTACAAGGCACTGTATCCACTCAAACCGACCTGGAAGGAGCTCACCTACACCACGTTCGATCCCCAGACAGGGTCCAAACCCGCACTCGTCTTTCGTCCCTGCGACGGCGACGGCTCACCCCAGCGCCTAAAGTTACACGTGTCCGTTAGCCACGACGGAGAATACATCCTCGGGCATGTCGTCGCGGAGGACGTCTGACAGGACGTCGTATTCCCAACCAAAAGTATACATTGTTCGTCAGTCTACGCTATTTATCGTTTTCTCGCCGGACGGCTGTGTGGGCCACCACTGGGGCCACCAAGGCTCCACTTTCCACTTTGCCCCGTTGGCCTCGTCTGTCCACAAGGCAAAGTCCGGACGCATGTGTTCCAAACGGAGGAGAGCAAGGCCGACGGAACTGCCAGGGCCCATGGATGGCGTGGCGATCGAACTGAGAAGCGTAGACGTCCCTCGAGGACGGGGTGGTCGAAGCGCCGGGGCGTCAGTCTCGGAGGGGACGACTGAAGGCTTGATGGAGAGGTGCAACGACGGGTCCGCTCTCTCGGACGCCGTGGTCAATACCACAGGCAGAATCCGTTTGCGTACCACGCCAGTATGATACGTCCGTACGGTCAGCTCCTGTCCCACATAACACCCCTTGCGGAAATCGACTACAAGTGCGAGTTAGTGTCAGCGCGGGGACAGGCCAACATCACGCACGTCCACCCATGACATCGAAATTGGACTCGATGGGAAATGCGTGGAGAGGCTGGATGTCGGCGCTCCCTTCAGGCACGCCGTGCATGATCCGATGCAAGGGATACGCATCCGCCGGCAACACGTCGTGGTCCGAGGCTTCCTGGGCTGGGTAGCGTAAGCGGAAGGAATGAGCGTCGAGTGAAGCTACCGACGTCTGTCTCCCTTGCGGACGAGCAACCGCCGACCCATGCCCGGCGCGCGGCGGTCGAGAATGACACCGTGCTCGGTGCCCCATGGCGAGTCATGCCAGACGGGCTCGACGGCGCCGCTTGCAGCCCAGTGCCAGGACCTTTCTTCGACTCGTTGATGGTCGCCCCATGCGGCCCATACTTGCCATTCTTGCGTCACGTCGCGGATGCGGACTTTGGAGCGAAGGACGAACCGTTTGAGCAAGGAGAGAAGCGAAGGTGATTCGGCGGTGGACGGGTCGTGGTCGATGAGGTAGGTGGGCGGAGATGACGGAGGAGAGGTGAACAAAAAGACGTCGTGTAGGACGCGGCCCTGGGCGTGTAAGAGTGCGGAGTAGGTGGGATGACCACGGACGCTGTTTGCGAGGAGGCCGTTGAGGAACTGGGTCGCATCGCTGCCCGACACGGCGAGCACGGCGCGATTGGGGACGGGCGCCAAGCTGGGCGTCGAGCGTAGGAGGGCGCGCAAGGACATTATGGCGGGATCCAACTTGTCATCTCAACACCATGTCGTCCTCGTGCTCTACGCTCCTCGATGCTTTGAAAACTTGTCTTCTCCAGTCCGACTGCGTCCAAAAGCAAGGGCGACTGCCTTCCGAATGTCTCAAGCAGCACACCGACGACCTCCCCGAGGCCTGTCAAAGTCTGCGCAAGGCGACTTATGAATGCAAACGGAACATGGTACGTCGTCTGAACCGAGAACTACCACAGAAAAAGTGAACGACGAATACCAGCTGGACATGCGAAAGAGGTTCCGGGGAAATACAGTGGGCATGGAGGGAGAGAAACCAAGGGTCTAATCGTATACCACGACGAGTATGCTGACTCTTGCCAGTGTATAAAATCTGTCGTTCCATCGTTCTGCGCCAATCCTAAGTGTCCAAGAGGTCAAGATTCTCCATAGTCTACGAGTAAGTGGTGCTGCCCTCTAGACCATGCAGCCCCTGAGGTCCTGCAGCGCGACATGTCGGCATGCATCGCAACAGACACAACCTGTTTCGCAGCCTGAGATAACCCTCTCGCAAGCCCTGGATAAGGCAAGTTGAGCGCTGCACAGATCAATGTCAGGATCCGCGTCCGTAGGGATACCAAACGCCAGGTAGGTGTCCTTTGTATACATCACCAACCTGGCATGACACTCATCGCACACAGGCCTGGTTAAAGCCTTTCGTCAAGAATCGCACGTGAGCGATCATGTCACAGGGCACGTTCACCTCCATGTGGCTATTCTCGTCCACGGGTCATGTCACGGATGTAGACGAAGGGCGATTATTTGTGCAAGGAGTAACGAAAGGGTTTCGGAGAGCCGTTTGTCGTTGGACGATATGATGACCTTGAAAGTTGTCTACGGGCATCGTCCGCCTTATTTTCAGCCAACTTTCTCAAGCTGCGCCCGAAACCAGTGCTGATTGCTATCGGACTATCTCAAACCTTCACCCCTTCGTCATCTCCGCACTAAAGCAAGCAAGTATTTGGAACACCGACCCAGTTATAACTATTGCGTTCCCTTCCCTCGGCCATCAGCCAATATCTATATGTTGAAACCACTCCTGCTCTACACTGCGGGCACCCCCAACGGACACAGAGTCTCGATCCTGCTTGAAGAGCTCAAGGCTGAGTATGGCAATGTAGATTACGAGTAAGTTTTGGTGTCTACTAGATTATAGCTTTTGATCAATGTTTCGCAGAGTGGAAAAGATCGATCTCTTCACGAATCGTCAGAAGGAGCCATGGTTCATCGCTCTCAATCCCAACGGCCGCATTCCTGTCCTTGTCGATCGCGAGCACAAGCCGGAGCCTTTCAGTCTCTTTGAAAGCGCTGCCATTCTCCTATACCTTGTTCGCAAATACGACACCAAAGGCTTGTTTTCTTTCCCCGCGGGAAGCGAAGACGAAATCGTCATGTTTCAATGGCTCTTCTTTGTCGTGAGCAATTTCGCATCCTCTAACTTGTACCCTTTGAACAGTCCTGTAGCATGGCGGAGTCGCTCCCAATCAAGGCCTGGGTAGGTCCTTCAAAGATTGATATACCATTCACTCACCGTTTTTATCAGCATACTATTTTAGGAACTTTGTCGCAGAGGATGTTCCTGTAGCAAAGAAGTGTGCGTAAAAGCATCGTCTGTTTGCGGTCTTTGTTGACCTATTCTAGACTTTGTCGACGAGACCACCCGGTTGTTCGGCGTACTTAACATCCGTCTCGAGGGTCGCGAATACCTTGCTGGCCCCGGAAAGGGCAAGTTGAGCATTGCAGATCTCAATGTTCTCCCTTGGTATGTTGACGTTTCGACTTTGTGAACTGAACGTCCTCTTATGCGTCATTGCCAGGGTCCGCGCCCATAAGGAAGTCGGGATAGATAACCTCGACGCGCTACCAAATGTCAAGGTAGCATCCTCACTTTTTTGCAAGCCAGGGCTGATTTTTACCTGATTTAGACCTGGTTGGAGCACCTACTGATGAGACCTGGGGTGCAGGCTGGGCTCCAAGTACCTTGAGGGTCTAATTCAGGCTGGTACTGTAAATGTGTATATTTACGTCGCTGTTACGAGATTGACTCGCTAGGTTGGGCTTCAAAAAACTTACTACAGCACTTGTTTGCTAGAAAAGCTCACGCCATCGAGAGATGATCGACAATCAATGAAGTTTGGAACTCATATTTGCCAAACGGCGTCGACAACTTCATGCCGTCAGCCTCGGTGGTGCGTCCTGACCTGCCGATCGGGCGACCGCCGTCAGGGCCTGTCAAATGCGAGCAATACATGATATATGTGACTTGCGCAACTGCAGCAAGCCGACAGAAACTGGACATCCAATACTTTTACACGAGTCTGTGAAATGGTCCCTGTTACCCGCAGACTTCACTCTATCTCCCACCCAGCCCAAGAAACTTCCACCGCGTCAGTCAAACTTCCGGGTAGCTCCTCACCATCCTCACCAGACTCACGAAGTCGTAAATGCACCACAGGGAGGGTGCGTTCCTCAAATGCCTTTGCACGTCGTTCCAGCATCCGTACAGAGGCAACACCGTCGTCGACAGACAGCTCGCTCAAGTGCTCCATTTTCACGATGGTGGCATCGAGTGCGTGCTCCTCATCTTCGGCTCGATCGATTGTCACTCTCAAGATAGATAAATTGCGGAGTGAGGTGCAGACGACGTTCAAAGCCGCAGCCAGTCCTACATTGGTCAAATCATTGAGGTCGCTCAGAAAGAGCAGTTGGAGGGTAGAACCAGAGATGCGCATGAGGTACACGAGCTCGTCGTCCCTAATGAGCATATCACTCAACTCGATCTCAGTTAGGTGACAGGACAGTGGGGTAGACGGAAGAGTGTGCTTTCTGGGAAAGAGGACATCGAAGACACGGAGACTCTTCAATGATGGCCATGCAAGGACACAGGATATTAACTGATCCATGTTGCGTATGGTACCCCAGCTTGTGATTTCCTCCAGTTTGTACAGCCCACAAATGACCTCTACGAGATCGTTCGATCGACATTGCACGCTGAGAATCAAGGTTTGGATATTTTTGGCCCGGCGCAAGACAGACATAAGTTCCATAAGTGGTCCACTACCGGAATATAAACTGAGTGTCTTGAAGAAATGTGTGGAAAGGTGCTTGATTCGAAGACCAAGGCTCGGCCGTTCACCGACTACATGTGCAAGTCTGGTTATTTCAAACCGTTCTTCGTCTAGAGTGCCCTGCAGTGGGCGAAAATCGACGAACAGCAAGTCGAGTGCGCGTGCCCATTGTCGACACGCCAACGCACAAGACAAAATGTCCTTGCGCCAACCAGGTGATACAGAGCACAAGTGTTCAAAGACGACATCAAGGAGTTCCATAGGAAGGGAAATGGTGCTCTGCTGGCTCCTTGGGACGGGTGGCAAGATGCGGACGACACGGGCAACTTTCTTGGGAAAATCAGGATCCAGTAGCGTACCCGAGAAAACGCCAGGCGTGACCATTGTGTGCAGATTATATGAATGGGTAGTAAAGGGGACGGACACGGATTGTGTGTTGCTCGTCAACGGATAGTCAAATTCAAAGAAGGTATTGTTGGCGCTTTTTGGAAATCCAGATTCGGATAGGACAAGTCTCCCGTAGACACACCCTGAATCGTTTAATTGTAGATCCACCATGAACACTATGTCGCAGATTGGGAGTGAGGCGTTGTTTTGAGCCACCTGGTGCTTGCTGGTAGAGATCGGAAAACGATTGACGACAGAAAATGAGGATGGTTGGGGTGTGATTTGCTGAAAAACAATCAGGCATCTGAAATGATAAGAAGATGATAAATTGGCATACGTTTGTAATTCTCGGAAGTAAAGTCGTCGCTGCACAACAAGGTGATGCGGACACGCGAGAACAGGAACTGAGTCCCGTAATCGAAGACCACGGATAGCACGATCTTTCTCAAATAATCGTCGTGCCAGCGAGAGCACAGGCCATCATTCCAGGCATGCTCGCTTCTCCAACAGGACATGATTTCCGCTATGCTAATGAGTGACCTCACCCAACCCCAACTTGCCTTGATAGCTGGAGAGCGTAAATCTGCGTTGGCGTAGTAGTCGTAGTACTGATGCTGGCAATGAAACGTTCAACTGACAAACAAGTTGAGTCACGCCCGAATTCTCGTACCTCAGATCTCAGATCCCACGCTGGTACTACACTAAAATGAACACGCTGACTGAAGGCATTAGCAAGCACTTCGGAGAATGACCGAGCCTGTTGAACTATATATGTTCTTGCGTTCTTTGCCATTGACCAGCAGCTGAGATCATGTCGAAACCCCTCTTACTCTACACCGCAGGCACTCCCAACGGACACAAGGTCTCAATCCTGCTTGAAGAGCTTAAAGCTGAGTATGACAATGTGGATTACGAGTAAGAAGTTTTGGATCAACCTAGTTCAATGGTCATGGGTCTTGATCGATGCTTCGCAGGGTAGAAAAGATTGACCTCCGCACGAACCGCCAAAAGGAGCCATGGTTTATCGCTCTCAATCCCAACGGTCGCATTCCTGTTCTCGTTGATCGCGAGCACAAACCAGAGCCTTTCAGTGTCTTTGAAAGTGCAGCCATTCTCTTGTACCTCGTTCGCAAATATGACACCAAAGGCCTGTTCTCTTTCCCCGCGGGAAGCGACGATGAAAGCGTCATGCTTCAGTGGATCTTCTTTGCGGTAGGTTTGCATTAACCGCCTTGCTCGCGCTGATCAAGTTGCATAGCATGGTGGGGTTGGCCCCATGCAAGGCCAGGGTGTGTCATATATCATCCGCTGGTTACCTTATCCATCATAATTTATTTTTTCCCCGTTAGCACACCATTTTAGGAACTATGCACCGGAGGATATTCCCTATGGCAAGAAGCGTGCGTGGTGAACGGCCTACTGATCGCAGTTTTTGCTGACTCCAGCTAGGATATACCGACGAGACCGCCCGCCTGTACGACGTACTCAACATTCGCCTTGAGGGACGGGAATACCTGGCTGGCCCCGGGAAGGGCAGGTTGAGCGTTGCGGACCTCAACGTTCTGACTTGGTATGTCGACTCATTTAGTTCAGCAACGTCGTGTCAAGAACTGTAATCAGGGTCCGCATTCATAAAAACGCCGGGGTAGATAGCCTTGATGCGTTCCCCAATACCAAGGTACGTATTTCAACATGTTTGGAAACCAGGGCTCTTACTAGAAATAGGCCTGGTTGGAGCGCCTCCTTGAGAGGCGTGGTGTTCAGGCTGGGCTCCAAGTACCGAATTGAGGCAAGATTCATGAAGCTGTAGGTAGTAGGTTGCTGTACTATTAGTGAATGACAAATACCGTGGTCGAGAAATCCTTTGAGAACTAAACGCTTCGGTTAAATCCTAACAGAAAGCATAAGTATGATCATTTTGCTGGTCAGTAAAGACTGAAACTAGGATGATGGCTCACCGAATAGGATGGAGGTGAAGCTGGCTGGTAGCACCACAATTAACACAACCGTTAGTAGTATGGGGATGCTCCTCAGGCTTTGTATATGCCAGCGCTATTGCAATTGACGCATTGGGTGGTCCTACGTTGTATGGTCCCACATCGCACTGCCTTGGGTTGCAAATCCACGTTTAAATTGATTCAGGAAAAGAGCATGCGGTACCACCAAAGGTTCAACTCGGATTTCTTGGGGGTGTTGCCGAAGCTGGCAACTGAGCACGCACGTTGGGTGGTTTCGCGAGGAAGAAGTTGATGGCGAGCACTAGGATGAAAATACCATTGGCAGGTGGAGAATGAAAAAGCATTGCAGAGTGGTTCAGTCGTCCGAATCGTCCTCAAGTGTGCTCGAGATAGTAACTTTACCTTTTTCAATCGCCACGGCCCGCCGGATCGGCATTTTCCCGAAATTTCTTGACATCAGAACACGTGACCGCCTAGCTTGACTGAATCATTTGAAAGCTCGAAGGAGCGCTTCAGGATGATTCAATTAACGACGGATTACATTTCCGCGTCCACAAATCGTTTCAACCATGCTGCCCATGTCTCGCCCACACCTAATTCATCTCTTGTTGCCTTTGGAACAGGTCGCCTCATAGCCTTCTGGAATGCCTATGCAAGTCATCTAGGTCTTCTCTGCCTTGTCCCACTTGACGTTTCCTGATCATCCAGGATCAAAACGATAAGGGTGTCCACGAAACTTTGGCAGGCCACGAGGGCTTAGTAACCTGCCTACGATTTCTACGAAATGATACTCTCGTGAGTGCAGATGACAAGGGGCAGGTTCGGTTGTGGCACAAGTCCGCCAAAGTATGGTCATCTTTTTTACACCCAATAGTCTTCCTGATACCCCCTCGACGTCAGTGGACGAACACAGACACCGTACACGCTCATTCCCAGCCCATCTCCGCTCTTTCTGTTTCGGAAGGTCTCCTGGTGACAGGTAGTTCCGACTCGTCTGTCAAGATATGGATTGTTCTCGAAGAACAAGAAAATCGTACGTGTATGTGTCAATTTTTATTCTCGTAGCCTCTTATGTCCGGCTCGCAGTCAAGATCGAAGCGACTCAGACGATTTCTCTTCAGGGAAGGTACCCTTTGTCAATAGCGGTGGCAACGCTTCCTTGTTCCCAAGGTTTGTGTTGGATCGAAATTAGAGGCTCGGAGATCCGTTAATTTTGATTGACAGCTACTATCCTCGCCATCGCCGGAACAGACAGAAACGTACATATATGGACACGTTCAGACGGTAACGTGTGTCCTAATGCTTGTCATTGATACGGCTTCCTTCATATTTTGGGTTCTTTTAGTTTGTTCGTTCCGTCGCCCTTCCAGGTCATGAAGATTGGGTACGGGCACTAGCGTTCTCTACAGCTCCATCATCCGCCGGAACCCCCAATCAACTCCTACTTGCCTCGGGTTCTCAGGATGGGACAATCAGATTATGGAACATCAGCGCTCTGGGGGTTGCAAAAAATCAGAGCGAGGGGAATGGAAGCATGAACCCGCTTGGTGATGACTTACTGGATGCCTTTGAAGCTTCACTTGCAGATCCTACGGAGGGCGAAGAAGGTGGAAGACAAATTTCTCTCAAACGCCATATCATAACAATAAAACCCAAGGATTCTGGGTATGCTTTCTTGAAAAGTTTGTTTACGATGATCATGTGACCGATTATTGACCAAGAGTTCAACAATACGCCATAACCTTTGATGCGCTTCTCATCGGTCACGAAGCAGGCGTGACTTCGCTAACATGGGCGCCGTCTAGCGCTTCGTCATTGCAAACCCTTTTATCAAGTTCAACGGACTCTTCTCTAATTCTGTGGTCTCCAAGCCAGATCTTGCATTCGGTCACGTCTAATGATGCCACAGCCGGTTCCATTTGGATCAATCGACAACGGTTCGGAGATGTTGGTGGTCAGCGCCTTGGTGGGTTTGTTGGCGGGTTTTGGGTGAGAACGACACGGGGAGACGAGGTCATGGGTTGGGGATGGAATGGAGGGTGGAGGCGCTGGCGAACTGTGCAAGCAACTGAAGGCGGAACAGACACTTCTCAATGGAGAGAAATCGGCGCCATCACTGGACATAGTGGGCCAGTGAAGGACCTTGATTGGAGTCTTGCTGGAGAGTACATCATATCGGTCGGGTAAGCTGGGTTAGGCTGTTTTTCACTTGCTAGGCTAAGATGCTCAGGCTGGATCAAACGACTCGCATCCACGGTGCTATTTCTTCGTCTTCCTCTACCCCGTGTTCTTTGGGAGTGTGGCACGAGTTGGCGCGTCCTCAAGTACATGGATATGATCTTGTAGGCGCGGCGTGGCTTGGCCCGTGGACGTTTGCAAGTGTTGCAGATGAAAAAGTTGCCCGCATTTTCGAGGCTCCTCGAAGTTTTGTGGAGACCATTGCAAAGCTAGGTGTTCGTGGCGCAGTACAAAGCACGGTAAGAGTCCGGATTTGAGCTTAATTCACAAGCATGATGATGACATTTCGTCAGGATGAACGTCCGATCGCGGCCCAGGTTCCTCCGCTGGGGCTGTCAAACAAGGCACTCAAAGAGGGTTTGGCTCCTTATCGGGAACGTTATTTATGATCCTTACATCGTTCTCTCGCCAGCACCGACCCAACTAGATTCATCAAGGTCAGATAGGCGACCCTTTGAGGGTGAACTCGCGGCCACAACTCTTTGGCCGGAGTCTGAGAAGGTCTTTGGTCATGGATATGAGGTGATGATGGTACATCTTTCTTGGATGACGCGATATTGAACGCTCTTTCGATCAAGTCAATAACGATCACGTCGTCCAATTCTCGTGATTTACTGGCTACCGCTTGCAAGGCCACCTCTGCACAACACGCCGTGATTCGTGTGTACTCGACCGCTACATATCAGCCATTCGGCTTGCCACTGGAAGGACACTCACTCACGGTCACGCGCATCTCTTTCAGCCCGGACGATCGTTACATTGTGACGGTCAGTCGCGACCGTACCTGGCGGTCGTTTGAAAGGCGTGAAGATGGTACGTGACCTCGTTCACTGGACTTTGTTGACATATACCAATCCTACCTCTATAGGATATTTCCCGGTCGCCGCTGACAAGTCTCATGCCCGAATCATTTGGGACTGTGCGTGGAGCCGCGAAGGGGACATTTTCGCCACCGCTTCACGAGACAAGACGGTATGCGCCTCACTCGGTGTTCATATCGAAATATTTTTTAAAAAATGGGTCAGGTGAAAATATGGTCTCCAAAAACTGATTCCGACCGATGGCCTGCGCTTGCCACACTCAAGTTTTCAGATGCAGCGACTGCAACTGCCTTTTGTTCCTTTGACGATGCCAAGTAATGTCGTCGTTCTCTTTCTCTTTCTTGATTCGTATCTGACGACGACCAGGCGATTGCTCGCGATTGGTTTAGAGACGGGGGAGATTTTTATTTACAGTAATTTGATCGCCACTCCTGGGACGTGGGAAGAGCTATGTTCCATTCCCGTCGGGTGCGTCACATTCCTCTAATGTATTCTTGTGATGTGAACTTAATCTTTGATTGCAGCGTTGCTCACGTCGACCATGTGCACAGACTGGCATGGAAGTCTACCGACGAACCTAGTAAAAAATACCTTGCGACATGCAGCGAAGACGGCACACTCAAGATATTGATAGTCCACCTCGATGTATAAAATATGTATCCGCCAAAAGGTAAGACAGAAGCAACACACATGTAAGACACAGTATACGCATTGAAACGCAAACGTAGAGCGACCAAAAAAAAGGAAAACTGCTGCTATACAGTGGTAAATATGGAGAACGTGTCGAAGCAATGAGAACAAGTAGCAGATCTGGTTAGTACGGAAACAGTTTCGTTCGTATGGTTGTAGTTTTGGAGTGCCGGATATACGGGTATAGAAGGAATCAAGTGACCGGGGAGGTTGCCTGTATATGTTGATATAGTAGCTGGTAACCGGGAATAAGCAACACCGAGGCCGGTATCTTCAACAAGTGGCCCGTGCAAGTAGGGATACAAGAACATCGAAGATCGTGAAATTATACTATATCGCGAAGACTCATGGGAACTTCAGGCTATGGGCACTAGTCAGTTCGTTGGCTCAGGCAGAGAGGGAAAAAAAACAAACGCATTTTATCCTATCACATTGGTTGCAAAGTGAGCCGGGGTTCTGTCAAAACAAATTTGCAAAGTCTTACTTGTAGAAACATTCAATGGAACGGAGCATCTCAACGTCACCGCCTGTCGCAGTTACGAAATTTACGATAACACCGGCGCGCGCGTAACTTGACGCGATGGCGGGAGCAACACTTTTGAATTACGAACGTGAGAGAGTGAAGCCAGGAATACGATAATGCCTACCGATGAGCATATTCCTCCACCGCCTTGGGCAGGTCTACAAAATAATCAGCGCACGGGGGGAAAAAGATGAACGGCTTAATATACCATAGTTGATGATTAGAGGCACATGTGATATTTCTGGGATCTTGACCTGGACGTCATTCACAACCAGTACCTTGGTCAGTGGCTGCCTCATCATGACCGAGCCAGAACTTCTGAATTTGTTCAGAGCTGCCAACTTGGTTCCAGCATTCATTTCTCCGTGCTGAAAAGACACGTCAGTCCGGTAAAGTGTTACGCACGGATAGACTCACAAGCGGGACAGCCTCCAGTCCACGGCTCGCCAGCTTATGTATGACGGCATCCAAGGCGTTCATCCCGCCGACGTGAACGATCGCTTGGCTGACTTCAACATCGTCAAAGATATCAGCTAACGCATCCAATTTCCACTCTCGAGCTTGGGCAGTTTCGATGCTAGACGCCCCTCTACCAGAGCCAATGATCCCATGGCCACCGCCCGGTGTTCCCACAGCCGTGGAATCTGCACGACCCCCAGCAGTGAAAGCGAGGTACAAGTAAAACTGTCGCAAACCCCTTGAACCTTGGCTTGTTTCGGTACTTGTCACATTGCCGTCACGGCGCACGAGGACCCTGACAGGTTCCCTGAGCTGAATGGCGGTCGCAAGGTTTAGAACATCCTGAGGCACTGTGTTTGAAAATAATGCAGTTTGACGCTCAATCATTGCTGTGTTACTTCCTAGCTCGTTAGGAGGGGATGGCGGAATGGCGGAATACCTCCGTGCCAACGGGTTGTTGGTATCAAACGAGGCAAACGGTGATTGCCCAGGGCCATTAGAACTCGGAGTCGGAGTGCTAGATCCCGCGGGACGAGATCTAGGAGGAGGGAACAGCTTGATGATGTTAAAGACATATTCATGCAGATTACGCGCAATAAGTTGGTCGACTTCGTCGAGCACCAAGAAGCGGACTTCGGAACCTGCGAGACTTCCAGGGGATGTAAATAGTGCATGCAATTTCTGTGGAGTCCCACAAATGATGTGCGGCATATTCTGTTGAAGAAGGCGCAATTCCTGTGTGAGATCATTTGCATTTGTCGACGTGCCTACCCCTAGCGCTGATCGGATACCGATGGGACCCCCCAAATCTCGAATCATGCGCTGAGCTTGTGTTGCCTGATCCACCGTGGTGGATATCATGACAGCGAGTGGACCCCTGTTGGAAGGCCTACCCACTGAATTAACTACAGCAACCTGGATGGCGGGGATAACATATGCGGCAATGCGCTCTTGGGTTGGAGGAGCTTGTGCGATGATGTCGGAACCTCGAAGAAGGAAAGGTAGCGCACGCTGCTGAATTTTATTGGGTGGGCCCACACTGGCAATCAACCGAGTCAATCATGGATAAACTAATTGTGTGAGAAATTCATTCACCCGAATTTACTCAGGGAACGAAGTAAGTCAGGTGCAAGGTTCAGCTGTTCCCATTTAGAAACCATGGGACCATTGTCGCGAGGAGAACTGCCTGCCCAGTCACTGCCTTGGCCGTCGATGACCTATCAGTCGTCAAGTCAGAATAAGGCGAAAAGCCGGAGATAACATGCCCACACCAACCGATTCTCTGCGCATCAATCCTCCAGTGATAGATCGGCGTTTGTCACGCACAGGGTCATTACGTCCTAGGGTTGCAACGTTGTCCACCCTCAAAGGTAAATCGAGATTTCCTGCGGACCATGTTCGCGTCGGCGGGTTCGGCGCCCGAGGGGCCCTGAGTTCAGGTCGATTGGGTAGCCCATGGCCCAGCAGCGAGAGGTTAGGACTGATATTTGCTCCGAACGGTTGGTTCGGCGGGATATCTGGTGTATGAGGGGTATGACGTCCAAGAGCAGTAGCGCCCTGAATGTGTTGTTGTGTTTGCAAGGCGAGGAGTTGACCGACAGACGTAGTCAAGGTGCTCAAGCGCTGTGATATCTGGGTTATGTCGTCGGGTGGCGGGGACTGGTTCGGGGCAATACCCGCACTGAAAGATGCTCTTGGGATGGCCAAGGAAGGCGTGCTTTGGCCACCAGCGGGCGCGAACGGATCCTTGAACTCTGGCTGGGCATTGGTGGCCTGTGGCGTGGCGTTGAATGAACGTTCGACGAGAAAATCCACTTTGCGGTGGACGTCACGGAGTTCCCGTTGAACCTCCTGGGCCGTGAACTCGCACCGTAGCAGACGCTCGATGATGTCTTGGATGAGGGGGGATGTTTTGAGCTGAGCATCAAGGTTTTGTGAGAACTCTACGCCGGAAGCGAACTGACTGCCAGAATCTAAAGATGAGACGGGTGATGAGGACACGAATGGGCCGTTGGTATTGAAGGATGATGAACGAGTTGTATTGTTCATGATGCCAACGGGAGGCGTGTTGACGTGGCCCCTAGGGTGTTGGATGGGAAAAGAGAAAAACGGGGAGTCTGTAGACGTCGAAGCCACTTCATCTGATCCGCGCGTGTTGTCGGCTTCTGGCAGTGTCTCTAGACTCCCGACTGCATTCAACTCGCGAGTACGAGGAAGACCGAACAGTCTATCTGACTCTGCGCGATACCTGGTCAGTAGGACTTCGGGGCTGGCGGACGATGGTTGAAAGGGCGTGTCGAATTGACGTTCCTGGTTCTCGCTGTCTTGAGCCGGGCTTGGAGACGAATGCACGGACCTCTGTTCGACCGGGGGGGTGGAGAACCCAGAGAAGGATGTTGGATCCTGCTCTCGAAGTGTGGGAACTACAAGACTGAACGCATTGGGCCCGCCATCGTCCTCGCCGATACGCATGCTGCCGGGGAAGAAGGGCGTGGATTCAGGATTGAGGGCTGCGGTTCTTGCCATTGTGCGACGAGATCAAAGGGCAAAGACTGCAGACAGTGCCGGATCGTGAGGAAGGACGGGCTAGCATGGGAGATCTGATCTCACCTGCAGGCTGTATAGTCAGGCCAGTTCCATGCAGACAGTGTGCAAGACGGATCGTTTGCGTGGGCGGCGGCCGGCTGGCAGAGACTCAGGACACGAAGGATGGGTGTCCGAGCCAGAGAACTCAAAAGCATGCGACAAGTCCAAACTTGTTTAGCCGGCTCACAATGTGCGAAAGTGGCATAGTTGGAACGACTCCAGGCCTTATTTTTACACTGCTTGTACGACATACGGGCGACATAAAATCAGGGAGAAATGTACGACCATCACATGATGCCATTTAGAAACGGCAGACCCATAATCTGGAACGGGTTCCACAACTTTTGCTTTTTTTCGTATACGGGGTCTAGGATGTCGGTTGGCTCAAGCCTTAGGGATCTGACATGCGAGTCAGCATCAAGCCCGACATGAGGAGAAGCAACCTACTTCAGCGCGCTCATTTGAGCACGATGCGGATCCGCGGGCTGTAACCTGGAGCGATACTTGCCCAGGCGCTGTACGATCTTTTCATGTATTATTGGTATATCGGATATGGCTAAACAAACCTGGATGCAAGGTTATACCTTTGGACTTGGTCACGAAACAACGGACTCACTACGGGTGTGCGTCCATGGAGGGTACCCTTCAGTTTACGAGCCTTGTACCTACCCAATTTTGATTCGAAGACTATTATGCCAAACAGGCGAATGTCGTCGCTCTCGGAGTAACCGTCGGGTGGAGGTTTGATTGACGTGGCCACGCCGCCGGCGCAGTGAATCTGTACGGATAGGATGTGCCCACAGCTCTTGAAGTGACTCTTCAACGCGTCCTCGTCTACGTCAGGACCAATCTTTGCGGCGGATCATCGGACAAGATCGACAGAAGAGAAATCGCGGCGACATACGTTCCCCACGTAGATGACGGACGGCTCAAACAGGTTTTTCGTTCTGAGAGCTCGATCTGCGACGTCTTTGGCAGCTTCTTTTGCCTTGTCCAGCTTGTTGGTGCGTGCACGACGCTGAGATTTTCTAGGCTTGCTACCCTGCAGACACAAAATGTAGCTCTCGTCCCTCTGTGCAAGGGGGTGGCCTACCTGTGGATGGGCATCCTGGACAACGGCGGAGACGGTAGATGCGCTTGGGGCGCGAAATCTTGTCATTTGGGTGGGTGGTGAACTTGCGGCTTTTCGAGAAACAGAGCCAGGTTTTCTTATCCAGCTTTGAGCATGTCGGAGAGCACATCTTGAAAAGGACCGAATGTGGTGGGGTGGGGGAACAATTGTGAAGAGCGTGGAGAGTGACACGCAGGACTCATTACGCAATTAGTTCGCTTTGACTCCCACTAGCTGCGCTTTGACATGGCTGCCCGTAACACTCTGTACCGCAGCGTAGTCAGAGAAGTATCGAGAGCGGTGAGCACGACGCACTGGGCATGCACGGCCCCGCTGACCATGTGGTTTTCAGAGCGTTTTGCCGCGAGCACAGAGGAACAAGGACATCTCGGCAAACTTTCGGCGACTGTTTGAGCGACTGGGCGAGTGCGAGCGGGCGTTTCAGCAGGACGCGGAGAACGCGGTGACGTTTATGCGCTCGCAGACAGAGTACAAGGTTTGTGTTTGTCGCCGTCGGCTACGGTGCAACCTGACGGTGGGTTTTTGCAGGGTCTGCTAGAGCGATACAACCCGCTGGTGGATCTGACGTCGGAGGAGCGGATAGAGGCGACTGCGCGACGGGTCGGGCTGAACATGCCCGTCGGTGCTCGAGATGAGTAGCGTAGTCAACTTGGTAAATTACTTGACCACATTCAAAGAATACACATTAGCATGTCTCTCCTCCTCCACTGCGATCCCGCCGCCATCGCCTTCGGTCCCGACGCTCGGCCCACCGTCGCCGACGACAGTACCAACGCCGCCCTCCACCTCGCCGCCCGCCATCTCCTCTCCCACCGGCCCGTCGCATTCCCCACCGAGACCGTGTACGGCCTCGGCGCTCTCGCTCTCGACCCCGACGCCGCCTCCCACATCTTCACCGTCAAGGGCCGCCCCGCCGACAACCCCCTCATTGTCCATGTCTCTTCCCTGTCCATGCTCCACTCACTCCTCCCACCCTCCTTCAGCGTCCCGCCATCGTATCAGACGTTGATAGATGCATTCTGGCCTGGTCCGCTGACGCTTCTCTTCCCGAGCGATCCAACCAAAATACCCTCCATCGTCACCGCAAACCATCCCACCGTGGCCATTCGGATGCCCTCCCATCCCGTAGCCCGCGCCATCATCGCCATTTCCAATGCTCCCTTGGCTGCTCCGAGTGCCAACTCTTCGGGCAAACCAAGTCCTACTCGCGCCGAACATGTATTCCGCGATCTCAACGACAAGATCGGACTCATCCTAGATGGCGGGCCCTGCGATGTCGGGCTCGAGAGCACAGTCCTAGACGGCCTGCACGGGGATGGCAACATTCGCATCCTCAGACCAGGAGGCATCACCGTAGAGCAGATACAAGACGCCCTCAAGGTTACCCATGGGGGTGATTCGATACCCAAAGTACTTGTCCACCGTCGCGACTTTGTCGATGATGCCATCGAGCAAGCCCCCACAACACCGGGCATGAAATACCGTCACTATGCACCCACCGTTCCCGTGACATTGCTACGATCATCCTCGCATCCCCCTAGTGGAACGAACGCCGTCTCGCCGTTTGATTTGCTGAAAGCTCTCAAGGATTCCAGATCCGCGAACTCCCCTCTGAAAATAGGGCTGTTGGCTCCATCAGAGTCTGACTTGGCCGAAACACTCCTTGCCGATCCGGTGATTCAGTGGCATCGCTATCCTCTGGGGTCCTTGACGGACCTGACGGTCATTGCTCAACGACTTTTTGACGGCCTGTTGACGCTCGAGCGGGAGGGCGTCGATCTCATTCTCATAGAAGAGGTTCCCGAGGAAAATGAGGGTTTGGCTATCATGAATCGAGTGAAAAAGGCGGCGGGAGAAACATGTTGGATAGCCCTCTAGACTAATAAGTATATCTAATATATTTGCTCAGCATTGATCACGGTGCGCTCTCTGGCGCCTTATTTTCTCTCTTTCGTTTCTTCGATTTTTTCTCTGTGACCTCATCTTGCAGTGCTACGCTCGCAGGGTCCAAGTACTTCCGGGATTCGTGCCTTTTCCTTTTCCTTTCCTCCTTCGATTCCTTCTTCTCGTCCTGCGCCTCCAAGTTTACCTTCAAGGAGTCATCCGCATCAAGAGCCCGGCCGTCTTTTGATTTCTTCTTCTTCTCCTTCGAGTCAGTGACCTTCGTCTTGGAATCGTCTCCAGGTGTTTCATCCGCGGATTTCTTCTTCTTTTTGTCTTTCGAACCATCCCTCTCCTCCTGTTCGTCAAAGTCCACCTTCGCCCGTTCTGACGTAGCAGTTTGTTCGACGTCCGCCTTTTTCCTTTTCTTCTTCTTTTCCGTGGCGGCATCAGTGGTTTGATCCGATTCTGGTATGGGGGCATGCTCCGTTGTGTTCGACTCTCCCCCATCCAGGCGTTTCTTTTTCTTTTTTTCTGCGGGACCTATGGCCTTGCCAGATGACACCACTATCATTGCGGTCGAGGGATCAACCAAACTGTTTTCATCAGCCTGCCCAATGATCAAATACGCTGAGTTATACATAGATACGCGTTTTACCTTGGCCTCCCCACGGGATTGTTTTGACTTCGACTTTGATTTTTGATCCCTGTGCTTCTTTTCTTTCTTCGACTGTTCGGGTGAGGGACCGCTGCCCTCGTTTTTCGCTGGCGAAGAGGTTGGCATGATGTCCAGACTTGACTCGGGCGCGACTGCTTTTGCAATTGGAGCCCTGTTTTCAAGGGTTTCATTGGGAGGCGCCGTTACAGGCGACATGCGTTGTGGTGTACCTAGGGGTGTGCCGTTGGCGCCTGTCCCTTCGTTGCGTGGTCTTCCCTGGTACCCACCACGTCCTCCGTAGCTGCCCCTCCCTCTACCACCCCGGCCACCCTGAAATGCATTATACCCATTAATATGACTATCGCCATTTTCACCACCCTAGTCAACGTCAGACATCTGTCAATATGATCGAGGAAAAACAGGGGAAGGTGGAAAACATAACGTAAACTGATGGAAACGCATGCTTACCTTCTTGCCATTATACAAAGTTTTTTGGTACTTTTCCGCTTCCGTGATGCACGATGTGTGGAACTTGAACTCGGCAGGAGTGTTGAATGTGACAGAACAGTCGATGCAGTCAAAGCCGGTATGACAGCGACCATGGTGTTGGTCAAGCTTGGGTTTTTTCACGACATCTCCGCAAGCTGATACATGATGGCGAAAAGTGTCAGGTGGAAAAGCAAAACAGTGTTTGTGGATTTCTGACCGTGGCATCTGAATTTTCGCAAGGATTACAACAATCAATGTGGTATTCTTCTGCAGAAAGGATCAATATACGTACTGAAACGAAACCATTTTTTCAGAACAGGTATCGGGTCGTGCCCGCGTAAATCGGGGTTGGGAAGAAACCTTTTGTGGTGATCGAGTGCAACCTGAGCGTGATTTTTCGAACGGTAACGTTGGACGAACGGAAAGTACATACGCGTTAGATTTTATCAGTAACTTCTTACCGTGTGACTTTGGTAAAGTCTTCTCATGACTATGCGTCCAACTCCAAGCAGGAGACGAAAACATGATACATTATCTGCAGACGATCTTTTGAAGCTTCAAGAAGGTCCTTCCTTGAAAAAGAATCGCGTATCTGCCTCCATGTTGTTCGATTCTACAAGCCCGAACGAAGAAACGCGCTCCAATTCCTCTTCAAGCACGGAAGACGAGGCGGTGGACGAAGAAGATGACCCCACAGACGGCGCCGAGTCCTTTCTTGGTCAGGATGATGAAGGGCAACATGAGAGATCTACCGAGGACAGTGGACGTCTCTCACTCTTCCGTACCCATTCGCGCACTTCAAGACCTGCTCAAACACGAAAGAATTTGATCAAGTCCTTCAGTGATATGGGGATTTCATCCGCGTTAGAAGCTGCTCTTCATCGCATGTCCATCCGCACACCTACCGAGGTCCAAGCTGCCTGCATACCATCAATTCTTGCAGGTGCGACCTCTAGAATTCCGATGACATTTTCTTACGTGTCTAATAGGGAGAGACTGTATCGGTCATGCGAAAACGGGCTCAGGAAAAACCATTGCATTCGCAATTCCTATTCTTCAAAAATTGTCCGATGATCCATACGGAATATTTGCCCTAGTTCTCACTCCAACCCGGTGCGTGCGATCTACCGTACTGTGCAATGAACACTCAAGCATGATTTCGTCAGCGAACTAGCATTTCAGATATCAGAACAATTTGCCGCTCTTGGTGCGCCACTAAGCATTCGCACATCGGTAATAGTTGGAGGCATGGACATGATGACCCAGGCCCTTGAGCTTGAGGGTCGCCCTCATGTGGTGGTTGCCACACCTGGTCGAATCGTAGACCATCTTACAAGCAGCAGTGGTGACTGGGATCTTTCACGAGTAAAATTTCTGGTCAGTTACTTCGTTCTCTGTGGTAGGTGTGCGCAGTGATGCAAAGAAATAGGTTCTTGATGAAGCAGACCGCCTGTTGACACCCACGTTCGCGCCGGAGTTACAGCATTTATTCAGTGTCTTACCCACCGATCGGCAAACTTGTCTCTTCACAGCCACCGTAACCCCGGCTGTCGAATCTCTGGCTTCGATACCTCCCAAACGAGGGAAAATAGCACCATACTTTCACCGTACTGAATCAGTGTGAGTGTAGATTCGGCTGCTGCCCGTCATGATCTCATGATTCATCAGTGTCGAGACGGTTTCAAACTTGAAACAACGCTACATTCTTGTTCCATCTCATGTACGGGAAAGTTACCTATTTTATCTACTTTGCAATCCCCCGGAAGAAACATTGTCCTTCCGCCGCGTACCGCCAGAACGTGCGAGACGTCCTGCGTCCAAGAAGGCTGGCAAGTCCAAACAGTCCAAAAAGAGTGCTCAGGAAGAGGATGATATAACGCAGCCTCCGCCGACGATAATATTCTGCACGAAGCCTCGTACTGCTGCATACCTCACGAGTTTATTGAAAACGCTCTCAATACGGAGTACAGCGCTGCATTCTCGCCTCACGCAGCGCGAGCGCCTGGCATCATTGTCATTATTCCGTTCGGCAGTCATTCCAGTTCTGGTCTCGACAGATGTTGGTGCGCGTGGCTTGGATATCGAGGACGTGGCAATGGTCATCAACTGGGATCTCCCGAACAGGTCGGAAGAGTACACCCACCGTGTCGGACGAACGGCTCGTGCTGGAAAGGGGGGCGTTGCGGTTAGCTTTGTGACTGAAAAGGACGAGGATCGGATATTAAATATAGAAGATCGCATCGGTATGTTCACGTGTGGTGCTGAGAGTCATAAACTGATTCGATACCAGGCGTGAAGCTTAGCATTTTAGAGCTGCCAGAGGATGGTGTGTTGGGAAAACTAAACGCTGTCTCGACTGCTAAGCGAGTCGCAAATATGGTAATCCAATGCGTTTCCTTACGCTTGTCATGCTAAGCTTTGTCTAGGAGCTGCATGACACAAATTTTGGGCAACGCGAGGAAATCCACAGGATCAAACGCGAGAAAAGACGAGAGGGATAGAATAGTCTAGTTCCAGTTTGGTAAGATCCCAGTAAATCATAGCACAGGCTTATGTTATCTCAGACAACGGGGTATAGCTCCGCTTCGGAGTTTAAACTCCGCGATCTACAGCCTCTTAATCTGCTCTGGGCTCGGTACTCTTTGGACCTTCCCCCCTGTTACTCTATCCCTCCCGCCAGTTGTTCCAGCAGCACTGGCCTCCCCGACTGTTCATATTACCTCTCGTTGATATTTATTTTCCCCTTTTTTTCCTGTGTCAAGCGTGATGTCCAGTTCCGACGAGAACACGGACTGGGACTTTGTGCTCCAGTTTGTCTCCGAACCCCTGGACCTCGAGATGCCCACGCCAGAGAAGCCTGTGTGTGGCCGAATCGAGCCCCCTGCCGGCGAGACGGTAACTCAGGTGCCCACACCACCAGTGCGCGTTCTTGATGTTCGTGCAATGCTGAATGTGACCATGCATTCGCCAGGAATCATCCACCACCTCCTCGTCAGATTCCCCTCCAGACGAGAACACGTTGGTTTCGGTATCGACTACTTTTTTTCCTGGTGCACAGAATCATACTCTTCCACCTGACCTTGTCCTTCTTTCATCCGACTCCGTCTTCTTCTATATACACACTCATGTCCTCCTTGCTGCATCGGAAAATAACTTCAACTCCCTACTTCCACCGTCTCCAAAGGCAAAATCCGGTCCCATGGGCCCCGTAGTTCTCGTTCCGGAATCCTCGACGATTCTAAATATCGTACTACACACCGTTTATGATATTTCTTGTTCTCACTATTCACCATCATTCGAATCCCTCGCCGCGGCACTGGACTCCATGACGAAATACGGACTCTCGCTCAAGACGCACGTTGCCCCATCCACTGCCCTTCACACCCTTTTTTTATCACTTGCACCCATCTATCCACTGGAGCTCTACGCGCTCGCTGCGTCGCATGACCTGTATGACCTGGCTGTCCCGACTTCCGCATACTTGCTCTCCTTTTCCCTTGCTTCGCTCACCGACGAAATGGCTGAGCGAATCGGTCCCAAGTACCTGAAGCGACTCTTCTTCCTGCATTTCGGGCGCGCCGACGCGCTCAAACGCCTTCTTTTGCCGCCCCCTCATCCTCATCCTCCGACTCCAACTTGCGATTATTCTGAACAGAAAAAATTGACTCGAGCATGGGCATTAGCATCAGCATACCTCGCTTGGGATGCAAGACCTGGTAAGGGCTCGAAAAGTGGAAAATTTGTAGAATGGACTAAAACGTGCTAGATTTATCCACTAGTACCATGGAATCGGCCCTTGCGCCGTTGGGCGATCAGCTGTCTTGCGAGCCTTGCCGGCGGACACTCCAAGAAAGGATCAAAGCACTCATTGTGCAGTGGTCGGTGGTGAAGGTAATTTGTTTTCATTCACCTCGGGGTTTTCGTGCTTAGCATCTCTTAGAGAACTATTTGACCGCGCGTCGTTTACTCTTCGATGTCAATATTACCGATTCGCGGCAATACCCTCACCCTCATCCATGTATCAAAAAAAAACGACGCCTAGTATTGAGGCCTCTCAATGCAAGGTTTTTGTTCTTCTTCCTGTTTTCTTCACGTTATATCATCTTCATTCTTCATCAACGCATACGACAACTCTATCAGTTCCACCTTCCGGGCATTTTCAGGCATACAAACCGCAAGAATATCTGTATTACGGTACACACACGAATGTGATAAGGATAGGTACAATGCATGTGAAATTCACCTTGTAGTGCATGAAATAAGACCGATGACCAACTCTACCAGGTGTCAGTGAATCCCGCCAGGTTCCGTCACCAGTTCCACAACTTTCCCCCGTTGCCTGAAGTGGAAAATCAAGGGCGTCATCTCGACAGCTCTGCAATCAACTCGTCCCCAGGGCAGCGACACCGACTACCTCGACGCCTCCGACGCACACAGCTCAACACGCCCAACGATCAAACTGCGTGCCTCGTCGGCCGACCATGACTCGCCTTTGCTTCCCCGATTACTTACCCGCAAACTTCATCGCTCTCGCCGTTTGCCAGTGCCTGGACAGGGCCCTCGTCTCCCTTCCCATCTGCGATACAGCACATTGCATTTCAAACTCGACTACTTCGTGCCTCATTGCGTGTATGTGGCTCGCCCAACCATATGGTCAGCGGGAGACTATGTATGTATATGGTAAGGGCAACACGATTTGGCCACCCGAAGGCTGAGCGTCGACTCGATAGAAAAGTTGGGCTGGTCGGACTGCATAATGACGACGCATACATACGGACGAGGTTGACAACCAGCAGCCGAAGCAGCTCCTTTACGACGGGTGGTAGATTAACCGCGATATCACCCATACAACCAGAAGTGGTAGGCGGAGAGGTTAGTAACCACGACTCAGAACAAGGAAGAGCGTGAAATTCGTGTGACCGTCTTGCACGGAGGACGGCCATTACGAGAATGATGATCATGGCTTTGCATCAGGAATTTGTCACGTTTCGGAACGAGTCTCCGATCAATAAAAACATTTCTGAACGTCGCTATTTAGAGTTATATCATTGAAACCGATCATTCTGCTGGAACTTTCGCTCGTATACCCCAGGGAGGAAGTATAAGTCGGACCGCGCGACGACGCAAAAAAGCAGCGAGATTTTTAAGAAAAACGCGGCGGGTATATTTGTGCAGATTTACCGCCATAGCGTTCCGCTGCCACACACTAAAAAGGAAAGGAACTGCCTGGCACAGGCGTCCAGCCGTTCACGGTTCTCCTCGCACCTGGCACCCACCACCCCCTCTCCTCGACTCACGCCCTCGGCACCTCTCAGGTCGCACCCTGCACGAGCTAGCGACCTGCAAAGTGGGCCCACCCGCCCTCGACATCTCAGACCCATGTTGCAGTAGCATTAGCACGGACTTGGTGATACATCCGTTCACCACATGACAGCGAAGACCAAAGAGTTTAGACAGCTTGGTCGCCGAGAACACTGGTGCATACAATTGAATGGGTGCGATCAAAGACCCGGAAAAAGAGGGTGACAAGCAGCAAGTGACTACGGTATTATCGCGTTCTGTCCTCAGCCAGAATTGCATCATTGAGTTCATCCAACGGAGCGAGTTCCTTCTTGTCTACGAGATCGAACTTTCATAATGTGAGCAGGAGGCACCGAGGATAAGTGAGAGACGTACTTCGTTGATGAACAAGAAAAAGTGTCGGTAGCTAGTATTTAGGTGCGCTATTGTTGCAAAGAGATTTATGATGACTGTTGTATGCAGTTGAAATATTGGAATATACCTTCTATTCCCAGAGCACAGATTTGATCAAAATGGTTGCTGTATATATGAGCGTAGACACGGAACAACCTTCGGACAATGGTGCGAACAGTGTCCCGAAAATTACGGGGGAACGGGACACCTGACGGTTTAAAACATGCAACAATTGAAGAGACAGATGTCGGTACCTATCTTATTCGGAAAGGCATTTTCGTCGTCTAGAATGTTTTGAGCCCAGTTCATCAACGCGTCGACGTATTCGGGTGCTGGGAGTTTGGTGGGTTTCTTGTACTTTACACCGTCCTCCCATAAGTATTCGTACCTTGAGATCGATTAGGAATGGACGATGACATACGACAGCATCTCACCGAGGACCGGCAGACATGATCGGACACTGAAACCACGTAGGTTGGCGATGCGTCGATGGAGAACCACGACACGTACCTCTTGCGAGGTACAAAACTCTGTGACCGTACCATACAGCATATTCAGATGATTGAAAAAGTCGACCGCTGAGCTCGGACGCATGAGCATGTCACCCCGGGGAAAGGGTAAAATAGGAGGACCTACCATGAACAGCGAGCCATTCGTTCAAGTCTTCGCCCTCGGGGAGTTGCACGGCAAGTCTCAGGTTGCCCGATCCCTTGAGATGATAAGCGTTTGGATGAGTATAGGCCGGAGTAACTCGGCGTCGTCCTACCAGCGTTGCTTCTGCATATTTACGTAGTTGGTACTGCTTGGTTCCCTCGGGCACGTCCTTGCGTGGCTTGAAGGTTCGGGTCTTTCCTCTGCAAGATAAGGGATGTGATGGTGGGTGTCGGTTTTGCAAGTCGGTGATACGGATGATTTGAGGACTTACAGACCAAAGAAGGAAGACATCGCGAGGACGGAGAGGGAAGTGACATGCAATGTCAGCTTGGACCCGGATGTTCCAAGATTGGTAATGGCATATCTCGGCGGTAGTGCTCGACTCCATCGGACTATCGCATCATCCTAACAACCGTGTCAACTCAACAGCGATTTTGAAAATGGCGAGCTGCTTCTAATCGAATAACAAATCCAAGATCTGAGCCCCGAACGGATTCCAGGTAACAAGGTACATCGCAACGGTCAAAAGTAAACGACGCTCATTTTCCATCCCTTTTTAAGAGTGAAGCTGTCCAGTGCTTCTTTCGCCGTCGACGCAAGCTCAGCAGATTCGAAAAAAACTTGTGCCATTTTGACTTTTGAACCCGCAGCGTTTGGAGTTGGTGATTGTGCCACGTGAGTCGACAAGAAACCACGATATCTGTGCAACACTGTCAGGCAGCAGACACAGAAAGAGGCTGGCTAGATTACACACTGTTGGAAGAGAACAGAAAGGACATCGTCTGTCACTTCCTGCGGTAAATTCGTGCACAGTAGACGTGCGGATGGCTGTTGTACTGGCGCAGGCATGGTTGCTTGGAACAGAAAACCGTAAGTCGTCGCAATACGCCGACTTGGTTGACGATCTCGCTTACCTAGTGGTTGCACATGCTGCACGTTTTCTTCGTCCTCATCAATTTCCATTTCCTCTTCGTCACTGCCGTCCGCGTGTGGCTTTTCACGTTTGGTACTAGGACGATCATCGGTAGTGTCCTCGTCCCTCTGTCTCTTTTCTACAGAGGAAACGGTGACTTTTGCTATTTGTGCAACGTCTGGTCGCGCGTGCACCGAAGTTGGAGGGACAAACTTTGGGTCCTCTCTTCGAGATGTCGCGTGCGATTTGGACTTTGCATAGCTGATGCGCTGGACGGATCTCAGCGCGTGCGATTGCAGAGGAAAGCAACGGACCATGGGCTTATCGTAGAATATCATGCCCTCGCATGCCCTCATCGCGGTCGTCGCGGCAGCAAGATCGGTGAAAACGAGGAAGGCCTGACCGCGCATTTTTGGGGTTTTGGTGGCAACGATATCTATTACTTTTCCATACGTCGTGAAGAGAGCATACAGCTGGAGACGCAGCTCCTCCTTGTTGACCTTGTCATTCAGGTTGTTGATGTAGAGCGTCGTGTTCGGAGACAGAGCCATGTCAGTGGCAGTCGCGGCGGGTGCTGTGTGGAGGAGGCTGAATCTCGATATGGAAGTTGGCTCCCACGGATCTTTGACGACGGGGTATGGGCAGTGCAGTGGGCTCGTCGTGTCCAGCGTCGTGCTCGTCGCGGCCGTTCGCGTCGCTGGGCGCGACAAGCGACTCGCTAAGCCTGTGTGGGGATAGGGAGACCTGCTTTGGTCGTGTTTTACGACCGAAAACGTGACTGGGCAAACAAGCGCAAAACCGCACCCGAACGTCAAACGTTTCTGTCTCTCTAGTCCATGAAAATTTCGACAACGACGGGCTCAGATGAACGGTCTACAGGTCTCGGACTGGCTTCCCTCCTTTTTCGTTCCATTCCTTACGCTGTCGCACTCCACGACACCGCCCCCAGACCCCGATTCCTTCCACGACTCCAGCTACTATAACACCGGCCTCCTCGATGTCTGCGTCATTGTCTCGTGTATTGCCGTCATGGCAGTGTTGCGCGACATCACACGCATCTACTTGATGGAACCCTTCGCGAAATGGAAGCTCACTCGTGACTGGGCGTCGTCGCAACGGCAGATGATCAAGGCTAACGGTGCCTCTGGAGGCTTAGTCAATGGCGTCGCTCCTCACAAGAATGAAGCACGTGCGCCTGTCATGTCAAGAAGAGACGCGCGCAGGATACACAGAAGCATGTTGAGGTTCGCAGAGCAAAGCTGGTCTGTCATATATTATGCAGCAAGTTTTATTTTTGGTCTCGTAAGCATTCTTCTTGCCGGCCGGTGCACGTCTGACGCGCTTCTGTCCCAGTATGTGCATCGCAACCTTCCTACTCGAGTGCTGCATCCTACAGAACTATGGCTGAACTACCCCCACGTCCCTCTCGCTGGTACCGTCAAGTTCTACTATCTCATCCAGATCTCCTTTTACCTCCATCAAGTGTTGATTCTCAACGCCGAGGCTCAGAGAAAAGACCATGTGCAAATGATGACCCACCACGTCATCACCATCATCCTCCTGGTTACAAGCTATGCATATAATTTTACTCGCATTGGGTGTCTTATCACGATGTTGATGGACTGCTGTGATATTTTCTTGCCTGTAAGTGTCGTCCTTGGCATCACGTGGTGGAATGCTCACTCCACGAACTCAAGCTTGCCAAAATGTTCCGATACATTGCCCTATATACCCTTTGCGACATAACCTTTACCGTTTTCCTGGTATCTTGGTTCATCACTCGACACGTTCTTTTCAATATTGCCATCAAATCTGTCATCATGGACTCGTTGCGACTCGCCCCCTACTTGTGGACGCCAGAAAAAGGAAGCTACTTTTCCCCTTCTATCCACAAGTCCTTTTGCGTTCTCTTGGTTTCACTGCAGGTAAGTCGGGTGTGCCGTCTCCCTGCCGTATACTGAATGTTGCACACAGGTGCTTCAAATCATTTGGTTCTGGATGATATGTCGCGTTGCATATCGTGTGGTGACTGGTCAAGGAGCATCAGATGATCGAAGTGATGAGGACGTGTAAGTGCATCGTGAACAGCGCTGGCCAGGGCTAACTCTTTGACAGGGGTGACAAGGGCGAGTGATGGGGTATCTTGGTAGAGTAGACTAGTTATTTCCCGCACTTAATTGCCAAGGGCTTGTGCCTTAGACACGCAATTTTATACCATAGTTATTTACGCTGGTGTACTCATGAGGGGCATTTCCTATTTGGGTAAATACAGTCACTCCCGCAGCGAAGCCACTCCCGCATCAACTCTCTCATCCGACTTGTTCCCAACCAAACGCCATGATGTCTAGTCTCATGTCTTACTTTGGAGGCAGGCGGGACCCGAAGCAAGCTGCTCGTGATGCTATCGTGTCTCTGAGACAGCAACTTCAGATGATAGAGAAGAAGGAAGACCACCTCCAGAAGAAGATAGACGAGGAATTAAAGAAAGCCAAGGCCAACGCTGTATCAAATAAAGCGGGTATGTTATCAATGGCAGACATTTACACCCACCCAAGTGACCTTTACGTTGGGTAAGTTGCGACCCAGGCGCTCCGTCGAAAGAAGCAGAGCGAACAAGAGATGGAACGATTAAACGGCCAGCGCTTGCAGCTAGAACAACAGATCAACACCCTCGAATCGGCGAACCTCAACCTCGAGACTATGCGCGCTATGAAGCAAGCCTCTGAAGTGCTGGGACAGATCCACGGGCATATGTCGGTGTGCCGTCCATCGACGATACTTTTCCACTGACAGCTGCCTTTAGGACGACAAACGACGTGGATACGGTGATGAACAAGATTTCTGAACAACGAGAGATAGCCAACGATATCGCAGAAGCAATATCTGCACCAATGGATCAATTGGACGAGGTAATGTGGCGTTTTTGACCAAGTATCACACATATTAACGATTCCTGCAGGACACACTAAAGGACGAATTAGCAGAACTCGAGCAAGAGCAATTGGACGAGCGTCTCGCTGGCGCAGAACATGTTCCTGTGCACATTCCTTCAGGTGCACGGGAAGCACGTAAGTGTCCAACAGCCTCGCTATTCGTGACGAAATCGTTTACTGTTTGCGTTATCATCGACAGCCAAACAGCCTGTGGTGGAAGACGACGAGGAAGCACAACTGAAGGAGTTGCAAGCTGCTTTGGCGATGTAATGCCCGCGATAGTGATGTACCATACTCTCACTTTGGCTTTTCGTGTCAGGATAGCATGTTCATGTTTCTTCATCTACTACCTATATCCATTAATAGCTTCATGCACTTTGTGCTCATTGCTGACTTAGACGTGATCTAAAGTCGGTAGTGTACAAGATAATCAGTATTAAATTATGCATCGATGGTCACTAAACTATGAGTGCAGCGGGGAATGCGAGTGCATGCAAGAAAGGAATGTGCAGTGAAGATGCGAATGAAAGTGCTATGCGCCCTTTGATGATGGTGGGGTCATGGCGGTGGGATTCAAAACATTAAGCAATCACGACGAAAAGCCACGAAGTCCGAGAACTCTACGGACGTCAGCTGTGAAGCGCAATGAGTCGAGGATCGGTAGCAAATCGAGGAGAGCTTCATCATGGGGGTCATGGGTCCATCCCTCTATGGGTATACCGTTGGCTGTCGAGAGCGAATCGGATTAAGATAGTTTGTAGTCGAGGCTTAGTCATACTGACCTTCGTTGACGCGATAACTAATTGGTGAGTTATCGATGAGACAGACTCGTGAGAGATCTTTCTCGATGACAGACAAGTCTTTGGTATATGAACCATTCGGAAGCAGCGTGCAGGACTAAGAAAAGAAAATTAAAAAAAAAGTTGTGGCATTGTCACATGACGCACCTCCCGGAAGAAACGGCGGGCAAGGATGCCACGCCCAGCATCCAACCAGTCAATGACCGGATCTGCATACTCCTGCATTGAGGCGGTAAACACAACCAGTGTGTACCATCCAGAAACCTAGGGCAGGTCATCATCGCAGAAAAAGTGCCGGAACAAGAGGATCTACCTTGCGAAGAAAATAATCCACAAAGGGACGCTTGTATACATGGTACAGTGTGCTCCGATCACCGAGGACTACCTCGACCGTGTGACCCTTGTTGCGCCTTCCAAAACCGAGGAGACCGAATCCACCAGAGGACAGGGATATTGGTTTTGAGGTGGAGTGTATGAGAGTCTCATCCAAGTCGAGAACTAGTGTCTTGGGGAGATGGAATGGCGTCTTATGAGCAGACAACGGAGGGGTCGTCTCGCGGGAAGCTCCAGCTGGGGGAGTCAGGTAGAAATCGCGTCCAGATATTGGTAGCGAGTTCGGAGCGGGTGTCGACGGGGGAGTAGGTAGAGTGTGAATTCCAGGCGAGACGTGAGACGGGGCATCTGGGGGTGAAGTACATGGATGCGGTGGCAGTTCCGTCGCTGGTGGAACGGGATGAACATCGTCAGATTGCAGATTCTGATCAAGGGGTTCAGGGACAGGGAGTCTGTTCCGGTTGGCATATGTTTCTCCGGGCGTCCAGGAGACCCACGTAGCACATATCGTATTCCAGACAACCACAAAGACACGGACGAGAAAAAGACGTCTGAGAATGTTCCTGAGTTTGATGCTTGGTTGTAATCTGACGGCTGGATCAGAAACAGATGGCTTTGGGAAAGGAATTGACAAGAAACCAGAGGGAGAGGAGTAGGAGCGCTTGGGACGAGCGGGGCCGGTGGGAAGTGGAGAGTCCGGGAGTGGACTGTCGGACCAGGGGACGGTTCGCTTGAGAGAGCTGCCGGCGTCAGAGCCGCGACGTTTGGCGGGGGGGCGGTGGGCGGGAAAAGGGTGCTTGGCGTCGACGGGGGTGGAGGGCGGCGTGCGGGGGAGGACGAGGACGTCGAGCTGGCGGGAAAGCAAAGCGAGCGAGTTCATTGGGCGACGGCGGCGGCGACGACGTTGAGAACAACGCTGAATTAGAATCCCTTCGCACGCGCTCCTTAGTCAACTGCTAGTAGCATCTAGGATATCTCCAATCACTCCATCCGCCTTCCATGCCCCCGTGTATTTTCCACTCCATCTAGTCCCCTTCCCACCCCCTCTAACGTCCAGCTTCTCCTTCAGCAACCTTCCCGCCTCCCTCACACGCTGCTCCGCCGACCCAGCCACCACCAACACACTCGTTCCCGTCGCACTTTGCGAGGACGGCGTCGAGGAGAGAATTAAAAGATACTGCTTTTCAGCGCAGACAGCTCCTGTAAACGCGGCTGCTATGGCGGACAAGAACCCAAGTGAATTGACAGAATCATCCACTCGGTGCAGATGTTTCACGAATATCGACCCCGACGATCGGTCCATCTCCTCTGTGAGACTCTTTGAAGTATGCCTTGCGAGTTCAGACTCGAGGTCATCAACCCGCTTCTCTGCTCTTTTGCGTTCGTCTATCACTTGCTCCACGCGAGCTGGCGCTTGAGGGGCTCCACAACTGAGAATCGCCGCAGTCGCTGCCAGCTGCTTGTGCGTATTGGTTAAATGCCCAATGAGTCGTGGCCCCGAAAAGAAGAATAGCCTAGCGGAGGTGGTATTGGAACGAGCGAGCGACTCTGTCTGAGGGACCAGGAAGAGTTGGAGATTGTGCAGGGTCGGCCAGTGAGTGCCACAGCAGCTGTCAGTGTTTCGTTGCACCATCTTAGCGATTAGCATACTGAAGAACATACGGATTCCGACCAACACGATCAATGACCACCACCCTCATAATCCCACCCGTATAGTCGGCAGGAACAGTCTTACTGAAATCTTTTTGGTTGTCATCAACTTTCTCTGGTTCGTCAGATTTCATCATCTCCTGAACCTCGACGTGAACTTTGCGGCCTTCAGAGACGTATTGATTTGCTGTTTCCTGAACGTCCCGTATTTCATCATTGGTCATGCTCCTGGCCAGTTCAACGTAGCATGGAGCGGGTGAGTCCGTCAAAGACCAAGAAAGTGTCTTGATGTTTAGACGATTCTCCAGCACGGCGGATAAGAGGTGCTGAGAGGTGTGCATAGTCATCTCCATAGGAGAATTGATAAACAGCTCGTGAATCGCGACTCGGAACACTCACATGATCATACCTTCGATCCCAGTCGGTGTCTCCAAGCTTGACCAAAACTCGAGTTCCTACCGCGAGCTGGAGAACATCCGCCTCAGGATCTTCGACTTGCACATAGTGAACAGCATGCCCTCCGTGACGCCTCGCTTGAACAACTTTCCAGACCTTTCCGTTATCAGTTTGAATGAGTCCAGTGTCGTATGGCTGACCACCGCCTTCTGGAAACACGATAGTATCGTGTAAAATGATCTCGAGAATGGGGGCTTTTGGAGCGCATGCAACGTCCTTCTTTCCCTTTCTTCCACTAGGCACCGGGGGTGTCTTTGGAACCTGACAGCTCACAACAGTGGTTGAGAGCTCGCGAAGGAGAGGATCACCTGTGGGATTAGTTTCGGAGATACGCTTGTCTTATCACTGAGCAGATGCCTCACGTTGACACGCCAGGAGACCAACAGGGATTGGTTTCTGTGGTTCAGATGAAATTTGGAGGGTGGGTGAGACGATCCTATGATACGTAGAATGCGTAGCCGTCGGAGGCGGTAATGAATTCAGTGTAGCGAACATTCGAGTTGCACAAAGACGTCCGGTTCCAAATTGAGAATGGGCTAGCGAGCCGGACCGCGACTTCCATCAACATTCAATAGTATGCCTCTCTCTCCCCGTCTCCTCGAAGATAACGCGCCAGAGGAGTATGGCACATTCATACAACAACCTCGAGGTGACGAGGACGATGCTTTGAGACACCGCAAGAATACCGAGAAGGCCCTTCTCCGAAAGCTGGATCTCCGTTGTTCCTTCCTCGTCTTGGTCTATATCATGAATTATGTGAGTGAACGTGCCCTGCGGTATGCTGTATCATCTCTCAACCTCCTAAGATGGACCGCAACAACGCAGCGTGAGCCGACCTCCCACTAGAATAGCTGCGCGCTCATTATGCATTAACTTACCTAGGGCCGCACGACTGAAGGGTTTGGAAAGGGACCTTCAAATGACCGGAACTCAATTCAACACCCTAATCAGCATTCTATACTTTGGTTACGTGCTAGCCCAAACTCCGTCGTGAGTCTCAGTGTCCTTCACTATGAAGATATTTGATCATTGGTTTCAAGAAACTGGTTCTTTAGTCAGATTACGAAGCCTTCAGTATACCTTTCTATTAGTATATTTCTGTGGGGGGTAATATCCATTGCTACTGGCGCTTCCCAGAGGTCAGAGAGTAACCAATCATGAAGCTCATCCAAGCTGAAAACCTCTTTTCAGCTACTATTCGGCTCTCTTCTCGCGTTTTTTACTCGGGTTTGTGGAGGCCACGTTCTTCCCGGGGGCTATTTTTCTCCTTTCTAGATGGTAAATTTCAACGCATTACCCCGTCGGCGTCTATTCTTATTTGGAGACAAAAGGTACACGCGTAATGAACTTGGTCTGAGGATGGCAATTTTCACTTGTGGGAGTTCTGTTAGTAATGCCTTTGGCTCGATCATCGCATCTGGTATCCTGTCTTTAATGGATGGTTTTTTCGGCGTTGCCGCATGGAGGTGGCTACATTGACATCTCTACGATAAATTCTGATTTTCATACTCCTCCAGGTGGCTGTTTTTCACCGAAGGAGCTCTAACTCTTATCATATCCTTTTTCGCCTTTTTCATAATTCCAGACTTCCCGTCATCACCTACCAGCTGGCTTACACACGAGGAGTACCTACTTGCACTGGAGCGAATTGAGGTGGACTCACTTGGACTCAAGCAAGATCAGCTCACCCAAGCAAAGGAATCTAGTTTGTGGAATACACTGACTGACTGGAAAATCTGGTGGTTGGGCATATCCATGTCCTGCATGATTGTTGCTCTTTCATTTGGCAACTTCTTTCCTACGCTATGTGCAACCATGGGTTACAGCCCAACCATAACTCTCTTGTTATGTGCCCCTCCTTGGCTGGTTGGGACGGCTACCTCCTTTTGGGTGTCAAGGTTTTTTGTCCTCTGAATTAATTGTCATGGGTTTGATTTTTTTCCACTCTCGTTTAGACACTCGGATTCAACTGGCGACAGGTTCTGGCATATCACTGCCCCAATGATGACAGGCGTCATTGGCTTCGTGATTGCAATATGTACGACGAACACTGCAATTCGCTATATCTCGTTGTACGTAGTGTTTCTCTTTTGTGAATTTGGCTAACACGTCTTCAATTTCTTCAGCTTTTTCATGGCCCAGTCGTCTGTTGCCTATGTGGTACTTATGGTATGGGTTAGCAACTCTATTCCTGAACCATCCTCCAAACGAGCTATCGGACTTGCTTTCATCAATACGTTCGGAGCGATTGGTAACGTCGGATCCGCGTAAGTAATACCTATGCTGTGAAGTTCTAGTCCGAATAAATTTAAATCCAGATATATTTGGCCATCGTACTGGGCACCAACATATATAAACTCCTACGTCATATGTATCGTGTCAAGTTTATTGAGTATCGCCATGTGTTGGGTTTATCGATTATATCTTGCACGATTAAACCAGGAAGTGGAGACGATAGAGCGCATGTCTGGGTTGCCGAAAGGCTTCCGATACTTGCTGTAACATCCATTGGGGAGCCTCACCCCAATAATTAACCGTTTGTTACTATCACCCTTATGTTTGGGTAGTTTCTTCCAGGCCCTGTACATCAGAAGAGATACCAGAACGTTGTAAGCCTGCTCAGAGGGATGTTCAGTAAATATTACACTGACTTCACTCTGTCTCGCTTTCTTTCTCAGTAAATTTATTTTGCACTGTTACTTACAGTATTTACTACTTACCTCGGAGTCGGATGACGTTCAGTGAAGAGTATTTCCAGTCACTTAGCCGAGTCGGGCTTTGCCGTGCCACTGGAAGGTTGTCCCAGTGGCGGGTTGTTCACCACTTGGCAGACTCTTACGCAGTTACTTGCTGCGTTTTTGCTCACACTCGGTTTGGGATAGAACTAGGTCCTCGGATGACAGGGAGAACATATGAAGGTGTTGGTTATTCCAGCCTGTGTAAGTAAAAATAGCTTCACAGACCTTGTATACTTCCGATTAACTGGCTAATAATAAATGGTTGCCCATCAGCGCCCAGGACGGACTCGAGGAGCTCCGAGGACGCTTCCACAGTAGGGCTGCGATACTCTGAAGAAGAGAGGAGACAAATAGAAAACAATCTTCTACGAAAAGTGAACATCCGAATGTCAATATTAGTGTTGATATACATTCTCAACTTTGTAAGAATTCCGTCTCTTTTGTGTTGGGCTCTTTATAAAGATACGGGTTTAGATCGATCGTAACAATGTCGCGTAAGCTTGTGCGACACGGAAACTCATAGGGCTTCTTCTGACTTCCTTAAGAGCGGCAAGACTTCGTGGTTTTGAGGAAGACCTTCATCTACAAGGACGTCAATTTAATGATATTCTGAGTGCCTTATACATTGGTTACATACTTATGCAAGTGCCTTCGTAAGTTTCTGTCGTTGTTTCTTCTACAAGCAACAAATTCGATCTGACAAGCTGACAGTAACATGTTTCTGAACCATATTGGAAGACCCTCTGTATACCTCCCCGGGTGCATGGCTATCTGGGGCATTATATCTATTCTTACGGGTGAGCATTACCCATTTTTCTATCATAACCGTAACTTGGCTAAATGATTCATTCACTGTTCAGGCACGGCGACCACGTAAATACCCCGTCTCTCTAGATTGTTCTGTCTGAACCGTTCTCTGAAAGATACACTGGTGCTCTCTTGACCCGGTTTTTCCTCGGCTTCGTTGAAGCCGCATTTTTTCCCGGGGCTTTGTTCCTCCTTTCTAAATGGCAAGCTATGCTCGCTCTCTGTCTCCACTGTAGCATGCTTATTGTTTGTTGACAGGTATAGACGTAAAGAGTTGGGGGAAAGGACCGCCGTACTGTCATGTGGCATCATGATTAGCAACGCGTTCGGCTCCCTCATTGCGTCTGCAATTCTTGATTCTATGGATGGCGTGCTGGGACATGCCGCATGGAGGTCTGTAAATCTCAGAATTCTTCTCATCAAGTTTTGATCGCTTCCTCCCAGGTGGTTATTCTACATCGAGGGCGCACTTACTGTGATTGTTGCCCTCGGCGCGATCTTCATATTACCTGATTTTCCGTCATCACCGTGTCGGTGGCTCACGCCTGAGGAACGTACTCTGGCACAGTTACGGATGGAGGAAGACAGTTTAGAAGAAGAAGAAACAGACGATGTGAAAGGGCAGACGACGGGGTTAATGTTGGCACTCTCGGACTGGAAGGTTTGGTGGCTTTGCGTTGCACTGACAGGCATGGTTGTTTCACTATCGTTCAATGCTTTCTTTCCTACATTAGGAGCTACCATGGGGTACTCCCCAACAATAACTCTTCTCTTGTGTTCGCCACCTTGGGCATTTGCTACGATTGTAGGGTTTAAGATGTCGAAGTGATTTTGCACGGCTATTCTCAGGGAAAGCACTAATTATTTTTCCTACAGACACTCGGACTTGCACGAGGAGCGGTTTTTCCACATTGCCGCACCTTTACTTTTGGGTATTGTTGGATTTTTCATGGCAATGTCGAGCATGAACATCCTGATTCGTTACTTATCGTTGTAAGTTTCGTTCTTAATGCCTTGGTTGTATTTTCAACCCATTTTTTCAAGGTTTCTTATGGCCCAGTCCTACGCCGGTTTCATCGTGTTCTGGGCCTGGGTTAGCAACTCCATACCACAACCTTCTTCCAAACGTGCCGTGGCTCTTGCATTTATTAACTCGTTCTCATCGCTTGGTAATGTGATCGGATCGTAAGTGTTTCCAGAATTTCGATCCCCTCAGGTCTCACGTCCGAATAGCTATGTTTGGCCATCGATATGGGGTCCTTCCTATGCGAAATCATGTGCAATCTGCATGACGACAAGTGCCTTGTGTATCCTCATGCTCTGGACCTTCAGAAGACACCTGGCGCATCTAAATCGGGAGTTAGCAGCGGAAGATGCCACGATAAATCGGTCCAAAGGATTCCGATACCTGCTTTGACGAGACATGATCAGGAAAATACATATAGCGAATGACTCCTTTAATTACCCGTTCCAGGCTAGAATCTATCTGTACGCAATCGACACTGCAGGATGTTTCTCAGAGAGTACTCTCAGGAGGGGGTAAAAATATTGGGGTAATTTCGGCCACTATTCTGACCAGGTGATCCTTTTACAGCCGATAAGATTTAAAACCCATGCATCTGAATTTGAAGTGATGCGCCACCTCTCCTTCAGATGTTACCCATGACAAACGCCATCAGAACCATTGCATCCGGATGGCAATTTAGTCAAGTTGGCGGAGGACAAGGAACAGACGATGGCGAATGGCTGCCGGTCTCAGAGTTCCCTACAACAGTTCACGTCGAGCTTTTGAAGTACAAGAGAATCCCAGATCCAGTGAGGACTTTGTGATATGAAGTACCGCTGGAGGCTTTTTTCACTGACCGATCTTTCAAGTTCCTCGGCATGAATGAGTGGGAAGTACAATGTAATTTTTCTGGATTACCGCTACTTCGTCAAACGCGTTCAACTTCGTCGCGCAGGGATCGGGGAAGCCGACTGGGCATTCAGAAACACATTCACCGTCAGCGAAAAGGATCTCTGTGTGGCAAACGTGGATATTATTTTCGAAGGCCTTGACACGTTTGCTAGTGTCACGGTCGTACGTACTCTGAGCCCCATTTTCAAATCAACGTATCTGACGATGGAATTAGAACGGCCAGCATATCCTCAAGTATGTCGTTATTTATTTAATGGTGTGAAACGACGGTTTCAGCGATCGGCCCGTAGCACCGAGAACCAGTTCATCGCGTACAGGGTCCCTGTAAAACCTTTGCTGAGAGTAGGCGAGAACGATCTGCTGATCACCTTTGCAAGCGCATTCAAGAAGGTGATGCATTATTTTTTCACCTCGCGTATGCACTGCTTGACAATGTTCCAGGGAAGGGCACTCGAAAAGGCGAATGGCAAATTTCATTTATGGAACGGAGATTCCAGTCGTTTGCATGTGCGCAAGGCACAATACAAGTATTGCTTTTCAAATTACTCTTATCTCCGAGAAACGCTGACAAGATCGCCAGCTATGGCTGGGACTGGGGTCCTGTTTTGATCACCGTTGGTCCTTGGAAACCCATCAAACTCCATACCTATGACGTTTATCTCACAGATGTTGACGTCAGGAGCACAGTCTCGAAGGAACTAGATGTGACCATTTCTGTCAGCCTCTTGCTGTCGAACAAACTCTCTGGTTTGGCGTCCATTACTCTGACTGGTTCCCAAGGAGTTGCAGTCCATACGGAGAGGGATATCAAGGTAGAGTCTGGTAGCGCTCGTGCAGAGCTCAAGTTTTCTGCTGGAGAGCTTAAACTATGGTATCCTATTCACTACGGAAAGCAACCACTTTATAACGTCCTGGTGACTATTTCCGAGGGGGTGAGTGATGATGATACGACCAGTTAATTTCAGTAACACACACAGCCCCAGTCCGGCCAAATTGTTGACTCGAGGTTACAACGAGTCGCTTTCCGTCGTGTCCGAGTCGTGGAAGAGCCCCTCACTGACCAACCGGGCAAGACATTTCTGTTCGAAGTTAATAACATAAGGGTCTTTTGTGGTGGATCTAACTGGATACCTGCTGATTCGTTCCTTACGACGTCGGTGACTCTATTATTGGCTGATCGTGCCACTGACTTCCGGTGGGTATTTATAGGGTTACGACAGAGAGGTACTGCGCCTGGTTGAAACTCTTAGTTGACGGAAACCAGAATATGATCCGGGTTTGGGGTGGCGGCATTTACGAAGCAGATTCTTTTTATGACATCTGCGACGGTGAGATCCTTATCGTGCAAATTCCCGAGGATATTTGATGCAGACTAAAACTTTGCTAGAATTTGGCAGTAAGCTATGTCACAACTCCACGGGAATTGTCTTGAAAACTTCTGTCAGTCCTCGTCTGGCAAGACTTCATGTTTGGATGTGGTCAAGTACGCTCGTTTCTGATCGTCATCTAGTTATTGATGGGACCCGTCTTTAGTACCCAGCACACGACTCTTTCCTGAAACTTGTTGAAATTGAAGCAGAACAAAACGTTAAAAGGCTCCGCCATCACCCATCGGTCGTTATGTTTGGTCCGTCTTCATTTACTGTGATGACGCGTCAGCCAGCACCACTAAGTGCCGCATTATAACAGCTGGTAATAACGAGGATTACCAACTCGCTGAATCCATTAATATCGTTGATTATTCCGATGAAACCTCCGACTTTCGGAAGACCAAATTTCCGGCGCGCTTTATCTATGAGCGTACTTTACCTTCCATCGTCGGTAAACTGTGTGACATCCATTATCACAGAGGCTCGCCATACAGCGCTCCTGGAGTAGTCACCACAGACAAGACCCTCGGAGACTTGCATCAATGTGAGATATATCACATGCGTACCATTGTGAACGTATTACATTGACCCACAGGGAATGTTTGGCATGGCACCCAGGAGCCTTGGCAGAACTGGGATATACTTGCCGGACGCTTTGTATCGGAATTTGGAATGTACGAAGTCGGTGTCTTTGTCCAGCAAGACCTCACCATGTGCCAGGCAAGGCTATCCAAACGTTCGCACCATCGACCATTGGCTCGGAGGCGATCAGGAAGGACGATATCCCCAATCTCGGTATGTTGGAAACAATAATCATGCGGCGCTGAGCATGACAGCATGACGGTCCAGCGTGAACAATAACCATAACAAGGCTGCCGGGTTCGAACGGCGACTTGAGGTGAAACCTCATTTGTTTGGGCGCTCTTTTGCTTACCGGGGCCATCAATAGCTGTATCTGATTGAAAATTTCAAACACGCATTTGATATGGAAAGGTGTGTTGTCCGCAGCACATACCCATTAGCACATGTCGAGAGGGTGCCGCACAGCTACGTGTATTATACACAGATCATGCAAGCCGAGACCCTCGCATCGGCGTATCGCGCATGGAGGCGGAATTGGCGTGGAATTGGTAGAGAGTACACCGCTGGTGCTTTGGTATGGCAGGTGAGCTATTTGAAAACGTGCTTAACGCCACCTTACGGTCATGGTGCTGCCAGATCAACGACTGCTGGCCGTCTACCTCGTGGGCAATCGTCGATTACTTCTTACGACCGAAACCTGCCTATTACGCCATCGCACGCGAACTGCGCCACTTCACGGTGGGCATGACGCGCAAAGAAATCACAACGTTTTGCGACGAGCTGTCTGCGGCAGATTTCACAATCGAGACCATCTTGGACATCTGGGGGACGAACAGCACTCTGACAGAGAAAAAAGCTCGACTGGAGGTTACGCTGTTTGACTTACATTCCGACTGGACGCATCGGTTTGGGCAAGACATTGTATTGCAGGCAAACTCGAGCACGGAGCTCTTCTCTGGCACGTTTCCCGGTCAGCCGGTCCGCACTAAGCTAAGTCAGGTTCCTCGCGTGATTATCGCTTCGGCTATTGTGTATGACGATTGTGGAATCGTTCTGGGACGTTGCTCCAATTGGTACGCTGAGATTGGTCACAGGGTTTCGGTTTAGCAGACCGTCTTACATCATGGCGCAGGCCGGAGCCTTTCAAATTTATCAAGTTCCCTCCTATCAAAGATCTGGGGTTGGTTGTCCGAATTGGCGACGATGGGGAATCTGTACATCTTTCCAGCAAAAAGCCCATAAAGGGCATTGTTCTAGACGTTGAGGGTGAAGATGTAAAGTGGAGCGACCAGGCGATTGATCTTGTCCCGGGAGATCCCCAAGTGATCCGAGCTGTTGGGCTTAGTGGGAGAGACGTAAAGGTCAGGTTCCTTGGTGATGGCACAGCATGAAGTGCAAGCGAGGTGTGACAAGCTGGTCCTGAGGTTTCGTGTGTACTAGCATGCAGACATAGGAATTGATGGAAAGCCCATTATTATTAACCACCAGGGAAGACAGTAAAGTTGGTAAACAGCCAAAATCCCAGGAGTGAAAGCCAGCTTAAATTTACAGACGGTACTGCACACAAGGAGTGCAAGAACATGATGCAGGAAAGGAGATTATTGGGACACTCTAAATCTGATTGAAGAGGGCATGTGCTGGAGGAAAAGGGACCTAAATACGGATAATGCAAGTCAACAGACACACAGCAATGCAGGAGGATAACCCTTTTCTCAGAGGGTAGGATATTGCGGGGCAGGGGTAACTCAATAGCAGGTCTTGAGATAACGAGGGATGCGTGTTGCAAGGAGGCGTCACATAATGACGCACTTGCCTCCTTCGGGCTGGTCGGCTTGGCTGTGTGGCGAACGCTTCTCGATCTCGGCAAGACAGAGCTCAAACACTTTGCCTAGATATGGTCTTGAGCGGAGAGCGATGGGGAGGAAGGATGCAGACGCACCGACGTTAGTGTTGCTCTTTGCACTGGTTTCGACCCAAGCTGCCTTGTTTGATTTGGCGAGTTCTTCGCCCTCGTCGGGCTGAACCTGTCTGCTGCTCGGGGTATGTGAAGGGGGAGGAGAGAAGAGGGAGCAGGGGACATACCTGGACTGTAGATCCGTCTTTGCACCCACTATCACGCATGGTATGTCGTTTTTTCCGCAGAAATCGAGAATCTTGTCGTAGACGATCTTGACCATCTCGAAGGACCTTCTGGAAGTGACGGAGTAGACAAGTACGTAGCCGTGTATGCCGATGGCGTGCTTTGAATTGAGAATGGAGTACTCGTCCTGAGGGTGGAAACATGAGCGGAGGGTGGGGAGACGGAAGAGGGATGCGAACCTGGCCCGCTGTGTCGATGATGTCACAATCGTATTCGACGCCCTGGTAGACGACGCCCTTTGAGAAGGTGCTCTCGATGGTTGGGTAGTAGGCCTCTACGAAGTGGTTTTCTATGAACTGGATGACAAGAGAGGATTTGCCTGACGGCGGTGTGAGGGAGGGAAGAGGCGGAGGACGGTTGCGTACCGACTGAGCGGGAGCCGAGCACGGCGATTTTTCTCTTTCTCATTGTGTTGGAGGCCATGTCGGAGGAAGGGGGGCGAGAGAGAAGAGCGTTCGATGCGGCGGCGAGGGAGAGAGTTATATAGCTCAATCTCGAGCATGCGGGGTCCGAATCCTCGTGCCACGCGACCCAAATGTCCCCTGGACAAGTGTAATTCGTTTGCTTCTATAACGTTCACTCCCACACACCCCCGCGGACACCCTATCAGGTCACATGACCCCATCACGTGTCCCTCCGCGCTCTCAGCCCACCGCCCGCCGTGTTCGTTACGGAACCATGTCCTCCCCGAGCGACTCCCCGCCGATCCACCCGCTCCACAACCCATCCCAGGCCGCCGTCGTGCCCCCCATGAAAGCCCTCCTCGCCAAGAAGATGGCCATGGCAGAGTGCGTCGTCTCCCCGCCCCCGTAGACCCCCCTCACCGTCCCAGCAACCCGAGGTTCGTCTCGCCGACCGACAACATGGTCACCCCGGTCACCCAGAAACTCAACGCCGCCAAACAAAAGCGCTTCGCAAAGTGCGCGCCCCCACTCGCCTAGTCAGCACCGCTCACGTCGTTCCCACAGGGGCGCAAAGCCATCCGGAAGCCTCTTCTCCGGCAAAGAGAGAGAACCTCCCTCGTCGGGTGAACAGCAGGGCGAGAGTGATGCTGATCCCGCACATGAAGACAACAACCCGTTCGGGTGTTGAGCAGGTCGATCACCGAGGAATGGACTCGTTCTGTAAGAGTGTGCTAATACCCTCTCGTATCTGTCGTAGCATTAAATCGTGTCGCTCTCGCTCAATCTCTGACTTGTACTTGTAGAATGTCTTGTATGCCCACGATTGTTCCCACGCACGCTCTTTCTCTTGCCACACGTGTCTCGCTTGGCCTCGACCTGTCCGTCATCATGGCCGACGAATTTATCGAGCCGCTAACCCCCAACACCATCCTGTCCGCCCAAGAGATTGACGAGTTGGTCTCCCAATTCAGGCTGCACAACAGACGCCTCTCGCAGCAGTCAGTCATATCCAAACTGCCCGGCCTCGTATTCATCCCACTTAGGCAGGCCAACAAGCTCTTCAGCGAACTCCCTCTGGTGACGGAAGCGGACCTAATTGCTTCTGGTCTTCGAGGTGGGCCTTCTCGATCGTTGCCTACACACGTCCTCATCCAGCCAAGACGACGTTTGTCCAATATGCTTCAACACCTTTCATTCCATTCTGGCCGAAGAAGAGGTTGCCCGTGCGATGGACTCCCCAGCCCACCCTGTCGAAGAACTAGGAGTTACAAAGCTGCGAAACACCTGTGGCCACATATTCTGTCGTAAAGAGTTGGGTGTAATCTAGTCATCTTGCCTGTGAAACGTGCTGATTTTGTTCTCAGCATAATCAAGTGGATCACAGATGGGGTTAGTCGTCTTTGCCCTTGTTCAACGTCGACTTTACCTATGCTAGCAGCATGATTCCTGTCCCAGCTGTCGCCAATCGCTAATCTCCGTCGATGAATCTCGGGAAGCCACTTTGTTTCCTCAGCCTGACGAGAACTGGTTACGCCCCTGGCTCGTTGACTCTGATATGGTCGCGAGACATAATGGCTTACCTCTTCCACTGCCCACCCTAACCATCGATTCCGCCCATGACATAGGTAATGTAACAGAGAATACCCGGCCTCAGTTTGCTGGCATGTACTCTTGACGAGTTCCATCAGACACACTGTATTTCATCTCAGAGAGCCTGTCCGTTTATTCTTTTGGGTGTAGACAAGGATACTACTTGTATATTAGCGGACGATGTGGTATCATCACGACTAGTTGGAAAATCGAGTATCTGATCGGGAATATGGTATCCCCCAAAACGCTGGTTATCGACAAAGGTAGATGAGAACTGATCTGAGTCCATGCAAAACAAAAGGGCATATCTGAATCTGTGGCGAGTATCCGCGTCCACTCTCTAGTTCCTCCTGCAGCACCTGAAAAGGTTACGTTTAAACCAGTAAAACAGACACTAGATCGTCTCATCAGCACGGTCAAAACTGGTTTAGTGTGTATACTTACTCCAGTGAACCGCACAGCGGCAAGGAGGAATGTGGAATATAAAATGACAGCGAAATAAATGTTCTGCTTGACTCGCAGTTCAGCGTCGTCCTGAACGGCATCCTGCGCAGATGTAAGACCATTGATATTTTCGATGGCAACAGCAAGTCCAGCATTGGTAAGCATCCAAAATGCAACAAGTCGCGTGCGGAACGTCTTGTTCTGGTCATCCATCGTAGGCTTTTCGATCACCTCCTTGACTTCAATCTTAGTCACGGCACGGGTAACCGTTTCTTTAAATGCAGCATCGACATCCTCCTGAATACGATGCGTGTCTTCGACAACAGGGGCATCGGCGTCCTTGCTCTTCGACGAGGAGACCGACGGAAGTGCTTCGGCCTTATCGCTACCCTTTGTACCCCAAGAAACCTATAAAACAATCAGATATCGCAGACGGACATGAGTCAGTATGCAAACTTACGTCGTGCAAGTTGCAGAATGCGTAGACATTGAGAACATTCGTGAAGCTCGGTGCCAAGCACAAATATTGGAGAAAGCTGCTGAACATATGCCAAGGGTCCCGCTATAGTATTCGTTTAAGCAGGTTTCTATCATCATGAGGAAGAAACTTACGTAGAGGAAAGAGGCGATGAAGTAAATCCCTAATGATACTCATAAGTATGTCACACATGCAGTTTTGGCACGCACAACTTACCAAAGGTAGAAACCATCGCAGCAATCAAGGCACCGACCGGAGGAGTAAAGAAAGTCAAAATAACTTGCACAGTGGTCTTGTTCTTCAATTCATTGGGAATATTCTGGGCGAAAAGAGTGAGTCCCCCACAACATTATTGATAGTTGTATCCTCACCATGAACGCCTTGATTGTCAACCAGAACGAACAAATAAGGAGGTATACAGCCATGAAGGCATAGACCCTGCACAGAGTAAGCTCGGAACTGGTCTTCTGTACGATATGACCGACCAAAGAGTTATCGCATAAGCAGTACGTTCGCCCTTAGGCCTGTTTCCGAGAGCAAGGACAAACTGGAACAAACATTGATTGACGTGGACCTATTTGAACGTCAGATAACTCACTTGTAACGCAAGGAAAGCTAGGTATATCCATTTGAAGGCCAGGTTCACCCAGTGAGTCTAAAGACCGCGTTAAACCCCACGGAGTACTCGAGTAAGACCACGTACGATATCAGCGGTCCCGAATATAATGATGTTTTGCGAAGGGAGTAGGTCGATGATAATGCTGAACGTCAACCAAATGTTGGCCAAAGCAAACCATGAGAAAATCAACGAAAAGACATTGTACTGAAAAATGATGAGCGAAACCACCAAGCCTTCCCATGATACTGCGCACCAGAGCCTGGATATGGAAGAAAAACATTCTAATGAATCCATGGCCTGAACGATAGAGCTGGAAGAAGCCCACTAGGGCATACTATCAAAACGTAAGTGTTGAGCAGCGTATTACGAAAACAATACTTACCACCGAAGCAGCGAAGGAACCGTTTAGCCAACGACGACGTTGACCGATCAACTCGACCGCAGTCTCAGGGACATCCGTCTCAGCTTTCGAAGGCTTGACGTAGGTTAACGTCCAGCGGTCGCCAGCTTTCGCGACCAACTCAAAACACAGAATACGATCCTCAGCCAAGAACATGTTTTTAGTGAAAATGTTCATGCCATAGATACCCTTCGCCCCAAGACGGTCGGCAAGCGAGTGGTCACCATGGAAATATTGTTCAAGGGGGCGTCCAAGAATCGCGCGATAACGGTAGGCGGAGAAGGCACCAGGCAGCACTGATACATAGCCGAAACTACTTTCGAGCGGTTTGTCTATCAGGTAACGTCAGATCCACGTATAAAGACAAGGTGACATGATGGATTACCAAGAATGTTGGACATCTTGTATTCGAAGTTTTGTGCTGCAACCAAGGGGTTCAGAAGCTTCCTTCCGCCTTCAATCATCGCGTAAATTTCGCCACAGCATCCTCCCAAGTGAGCGTCATTGTAGAAGGCCTCCCATAGGTAGTAGAGAGACTTGTGCCCTGGTTTTGTTCCGGCATCGATAAGGATGCAGATTTCAGGCTAAAGAACATCAGCACACATGAAAAAGGTAGCGAGATAAGAAAAAATACTTGCCTTCAACATACGCCCAATGGCATTGAAAAGCCAGCGGTGAGAGTTGATCTTCTTCTGGTTCTTCGCCTTCAAAACAAAGATGATTTGCACGGGGACCAGATTATTGGGGTCGTTCTCGTGAGGAAGGACCAACTGAGGCGTTGGATCCACGGAAAGTTGGGTGGTATACTGCGGTAATAAATGTTAATCGATACAATGATGTGAGCGAAAACGAGCAGACCTCGAAAATATGGGCAACGGTATCTTTTCCATCCACCTGTTTCTTCATGACACCATCTTGATAGACGCCTACAGTGGCCAAGAGATCGAGGACACTTTTGTCCATGGGCTCCAGACCATCGACGATAAGGGCGACCACAATCCTTTGCCAGCCCGGCATACCTTCCTCGGCAGCTCGCCTCCAGTACTTGGACTGCTTCGTCTTGCAAATATCCCGGATATTCAGCATGACGCCATGGAGGGTACGAGCATAAAGCGTTTTGTCTTCGTTGTAAGACGTGATAGCAATGAGGAGATCAGTCTGACGGTTGTAATTCTTGGTTCTTAATGACCATCCAGTGGCTTCGGAGAAGTCGTCTGGGTCGACCGTAGCAGCACTGTATCGCATGTGGCTGATGGAAATTGGTTAGTTCTAACGAGTTCCTGGAAACCAAATACACCCACGAAAATTCCGTCGTGTTCGTCATCGCGTATTTCGCTTCGATTGCGCTATGAACTGGGGTAGGGACTGGGTACTCGGTGATGAAATTGCCCTTGGTAAGTTTGACCTTGCGCGTCACACCGCGTTTAATGGTTTGGCGACGTCTCCACGCGGTTTCGGCACCATTGGTAGACTGCGACATTGCTGAACTTGGGCGGGCATAAGGGTCCCCATATGCAGATGGGTCGGCAGGACTATTAGATTCAGATGAGCGACACAAGCAACTGCATCACAGCGTGACTTACGCGGGAGGATAAAAACCACCTGGGGTATAGCCTTCGCCTCCAGTCAGCGGGAGCTTTTCAGCGAAATCTTCGTCACCATAGCCTGAAGCACCAAATTCGCGGGGCAAATTGGCGGTGCTTTCGAAGGGAGAGCTGTCGTACGTTCTCGGTGGCGGCTCTTGGAAGTGAGTTTGGCGAGGGCGATCAGCGAATGGATCACCGTAATGTTCGCCTTGCGAAGGAGAGGACATTAGAACAAGAGGCGCGTTTGATGGTAGGAAACCTGTGAAGAAAAAAATTTAGTAGCGCCCAGGAGCGGTGAAGATGGTGGGGAAGAAAGAGTGGCCGAGGTTGCAATGGATCAAAGCTCAAAGCAACCGCTTTCGTGCAGTCGAGACGGAAATGGGCGGTGTTATACACCATTTGCACCAGGACCTCTGTCACCGCTGTGCCACTTCACGTTCGCAACAAGATTTCTACTCGACCCACTTGTTTACAAGTGACAACCCCCGCTGGTCCTCGGTGATGGAGTCACACAGGAAACTCGTATCCAGGTTAATTTTTACTTGGAAACCCCCAAGTTAATGGGCCGCAGCCCCAGTGCCAAGGCCCGACACGTTGCCACTAGCACTGCTTAGCCGAACCCAGCCTCCGTACGACGGAAACCGAGGCTTTGTAACCCCGGTGAACTTGCCTTGCAATTTCACTCAGCTGAGTACCAGCCATGCATAGCCGTTCACCGTCACTTGAGTAAACTCATGGATGTAGCACTAAGTGGATATTCTATTACATGACTGTCATGATATCCCATCTGTTTATGGTCATTATAGGTCTGTCATGCAATATTCTCTCATGAATACCAAAGAGCCTTTGACTCGTGGGACTCAGGCCTCGTCTGGGATGATCAATGACGATCCTCACTTTATGTTTTTAAAGTGCTCCGCCACTAGTATTCCCGGCTGGTGAGCCACTGTTCACAGCATTATGCAAGCATCAGTGGCAGTACCACTACTAGATGATGTCAGCCGAATTCAGGCAACGGTTATTGATCCTTTGATGGACTCCATGCAATTATCAAAAAGAAAGGTAAGAAAGCAAGCAGGCTGGCGGCGTCGCATATTTTGTGTTGCTTATTTTTACTTATTTGTAGCTCAAGCATGATTGAGTACTGAACATTTCAACATCAGCATAAAATAAAGAGACAAATGCATACTAGCAGTTGACATAGGAATCATGTCGATATGTAAGCCACTCAGCCTCATCTGAGTTTCAATATACTCTTTCACCTAATCCACTATCTGTCGGATTGTAATCAAGCATAGGTAAGCCTGGGTGTTATACATTGGCAATCTAGACTTTATACTTTGCATATAGGTCCTGCCTTCCAGCGTGAAGCTGACCTTAGCACGCTCGTATCCATCGCGCTTCTTGTGAGGGTGTTGAGCGACCTCCTGTCAGGTACGTATCTAATCTCTCTATGTGCTGATTGCTTAAAATGTATTGCTCAAGGTCTCTACTGTCTATTTTGTGGATGCCGTTCCACATCCTCACAACAAGTGTTGTAACGAGTGACCTAAGCATAGCTCAATGTATGGAAGGAGGAGGTTGTTTGGATAGATATTTTCCCTTTGCATGTTACAGGAAGCATGCATTTAGTTGGTTGGGCAAGCCATGCTGTTTTTGCCTTATATAGGCATCAACTAAATCTCCTAGAGTTTTGTGGATCATAGGGTGGATTGTCCAACATTATATGAAGCTGTAGATCTTGCTTTTCGATGAGGTAGATTCGCATAGATTTCTATTTAACATTAATTTACGTGTCGATAAAGTACTTGGCCCGAATGCTAAATCCCCGGAACCCGAAGTTCAACTTTTTGCCCTTGTATCAGTTTTAAGGGTCGCTGTTGAAACGTTGACCGTGACGTTGGCAACATCACTCAACGTTTCACCCGAGCCTGAAGGTTGAGGCTGAACCCTCAACCCAACATGTTTGTTGAAGTCTGCTTTGTTTCCCCTTTGCCCAGGGCTGGGGCATGCTGGGGCGCAAACAAAAACGCTAACTATGAACAATGGGCGGTAGCCTTGTTTTTGCGCCACGAAACTTACCTGCGTTGCCCATAACCCATTAGATGGGACGGTAAAAAAGTGCCAAGGTCTTGACGTTCTCTCGCATTCCACTCATTCCGAGTTAGTAGTCCGACTCAACACCATGTCGCCGGTGAGTAGTCACGATTTGGCACGAACCAGCGTCTCAATGCAGTTTGTTTACTGTTCTGTGCGCAGGTAAGGATCCCTACGCGGGAAGAGTATCTGCTCTTGGCCAAGGTCGCTGAAGAGGCAGAACGCTACGAAGGTGCTATCCGTTTACTCATTTGTTGATGTGTAGAAGCTGGGGGTTGCTGATGCCGTCGAAATTCAGATTTAGTTGCGCAACTTAAAGGTCTCATTCAGACTTATGGTGCCTTAACCATCGAGGAACGCAACCTTCTTTCTGTCGCCTACAAGAATATCACGAACGTCCTTCGTAGTAGTTGGAGAATCATCGATTCTTTGGAGAAACTCGAGTCGAGCAAGGCGCCAGGACGACACTCCCAGCACCAGGTGCAATTGATTAGCAGACAACGTACTCGTGTCGAGTACGAACTCGCTGATGTCTGCAAGGACATCGTGAAGCTGCTAGAGGACTATCTGCTGTCGACAGCGGAGCCTGGCGAGGAGACGGTATTTTATTATAAAATGTAAGGAAGTTGGGATACTCAGCTTCGAGTCGTTCTTAGTCGTTTTTTCTCGCGCAGGAAGGGCGATTATTTTCGCTACTTGGCCGAGTTTGCCCAACAAAGTGACAGGAGCCGTTATTCAGACGACTCCCTAGCCGCGTACAAGTATGCATACAAGCATGCGTTGGCCAAGCTTGAACCTACCCACCCCACGAGATTGGGGTTAGCTTTGAACTTTGCAGTGTACTACCACGACGTCCGCAAAAGCCCAGAGCGTGCGTGTCACTTAGGAAAGCACGCGTTCGATGAGGCGGTTGCTTGCTTGAACGAATCCTCATCCGTTCAAGTCATGCGAGACTCGATGATGATTCTACAGCTCTTGCGGGATGATTTAGTTATATGGTCGGGGGAAATGCAACGAGGTAAGTAGGAGTATTGAACTGGTTTACCTTTCGATTCTGACATAGTATCCTAAATTGTGCAGCCGAACACTCCGGGTAGAGCGTAGACTCATCTTTTGAGCCCGTTTCGTCGTATCCCATTTGTAGGCTGTTGTATACATTATTTATAACGATTTTCTTGCGTATACACGGTGGCTTAAAGCCTGCAGGCACAGGGCGAGTTGCTCGTCGTGCTAACTCCGAGCAAAAGTAGCAGCCACCAGCAGGGGGAAAACCAACGTTGCATCAGCAAATACCTGGAGAGGTGATTTAAATATAAAAGAAGCGGAATTCTGAGTGAAGAATACCTTGACCGATTCAGCATCCGAGCGAATTTTCCCCCATGAAACAGCCTCATCTGGTCGGGCACCAGAATCTGACCCGTCGAATTCTTGACCCGTGTTCTGCACTGAGTGATCAGTGACCGTCAAAGGTATTGAAGACTTCTTACGATGAACACCGAATAGTCGGCTCCGTTCCTCTGCGAATAAATCAACGATTACTATATCAGACTAAAGACAAGGCTCCTTACGATTAGCATGGCATTTGCGATCTGATGTTTACAGACGCCACCGCCAAGGATGATCATTCCTGCTTTTTTTGACTTACGAGACAGCTCGTTCAAGTTGCGGATATCACCAACGATATCGACTATCAACCCGGGGGATCGGAAGGAGTGAAAATAAATCATATCCCCTAGCGAGCCATCGGTAAGAGCTGGGCAGAAAACCGGAATGTCGTTCTGGAGTAATATGGATCAGCTTCATTCGAGGGGGGCTAGGCAAGTTTGGTCGGATGCATTGTATTCACTTTGTATGCCCAGTAATACACAGATTCTTCGTTGTTAATCTCTTTTCCTAAGCGGCGAATGAAAGTACTTGGTGTCCATACTTGACCAGACGCTTTCTGCTCGTCTAACATGACATCGAGAATAGGGAGAAGCCAGTCCTCAAATTTGCAGTAGTTTTCATTCGGTATAACGAGGTTACCAACACGGTTAAGACCTCTTTTTCGAAGGTCTGCGCCATCCATATTGAAGTCAGCGAGGTACGTTTTGCCGAGGCACTTGATAAAATCCTCCTCGATCCCCCCCGCGGTCGTGACAATTGCTGATACGTGTTTGTGCTTTACGAGGTAGAGGAAGACCTCGCGTAAGCCAGAGGATATGAGGTTGGAAGTGTAGCCAAAGAAGATGTTGCAGCGTGTTCGGGTTCTCACTTGGGGATCTATGTAGTCGTCTGATTCATCTGGCGAGACGGGCTCATCTGAAAGACGCCAGTTTCGCTGGGAAAAGTAGAATAAAGGTCGAGTGGTATGCAGATAATCGCATGCGTACCATGCGATTGACGATCTCAATAGCCTTTCCTAGGCTAGTAGCCTGGAACCCAATTCTCTGGTAGTTGTTGAGAAGATCCTGAAAGGAAATAGCCTCGTCGAAATTTGGGCCTTGTACTGATACTGCTGACTCTGGAAGGGGGTCCGATTGCTTGAGTACTGCGGAAGCGGCTCCTGCGGGGATCTGAGCGTCCATGGCAAGCCAATGCAGTAACTATATGCATAGCAGTTGCTGCTCTTTGCGGCAAGTTCCGTTGTCGGTCACTAGAACTTCGTAGTACCGGCTAGCGTGCACCGTTGGCGAACTGCGGCCACCAGCTCGTATTTCTCACTCTGGGCACTCTAGAAACCCATGGACCGAGAAGGGGCCACAGTCGACGCGCATGCCGTCGAAACTTCGCGTATGCAAAACGCCGAACCCTCTCCCACCGTGCAAGCCATTCACGACTCCCCCGATCCGCAATCCCCTGCCCGGTCGAAGAATTTCAGTGCTGGCGGCGTGTCGATAGACGTTCAGGGTATTCTGGAGCCAGCTGAAGATCCACAGTCCAACTTGTCGGACCCACCTGCCGTTGCAAACCAAATTAATCCCATGTCTTCCAGTAATTCTACTGCTGGCATTCAATCTACCGTCCCTTCCCAGCTCGAACAACCACCACCCACCGAAGGCTCGCTCCAGACCCCTCGGTCTTCTGTACCCTCTCCTTCCCAGGTCGCGGAGTCCAATGTCCCTAGCGAGCAATGGTCCCAGACGCCCCCAGGTACTCATTCGACCCACAGGCGCTCGTTGACGATGTCCACGGGCCACACGGTCTCTGTTGTTCTTATATCTTCTGCGCTCGAGACGATATTGTCCTCAAAGGAAGCAAAGCGCTCTGTTCCGCTGCGCGACAGTGCGCAAAATGCCTTGGAAATGGTCAGAGCAGGAAAGGGGGGTGACAGCCCACGGGATATCTTCGAACCCCTTCGACTTGCTTGTGAGACGCGAAGTGAAAGACTTATGATTGCTAGCTTGGACTGCATCTCCAAGTTGATCTCATATTCCTTTTTCGCCGAAGATAACCCTGCTCCCTTGCTTTCCTCCCCTCCGCCTTCCCCCGCATTGCATGGACGGCAGTCTACATCCGGTTCGCAGTCGAACATACCCCAGCCGTCTCTTGTTGACTTGGTGGTTCACACTATTACCACTTGCCATGATGAAACAACGCCGGAATCAGTTTCTCTACAGGTCGTCAAAGCTCTTCTTGCCCTGGTTTTGTCGCCTACCATCTACGTCCATCATTCCTCCCTGCTTAAAGCTGTACGGACAGTGTACAACGTATTCCTGCTGAGCACGGACCCAGTGAATCAGATGGTCGCACAAGGGGGCTTGACGCAGATGGTGCATCATGTCTTTACGCGATGTAGATCAGGAAATGCTGTTGAATTGGATGTAGGGATGATACTCAGGTCTTCCGCGAGTTCCGAAATACTGGCATCGCCGGGTCATCATCATGCGTCCTTGCAGACCGAAACTCGGCGTTCACCGTCAGTTCAAGGACACTCCACGTCTAACTCAATGCATACGAGTCATGTTCAAATCGAAAATGTGCGTGAGGACAGCCTGCCTACTTCTCCCGCGGGCGGTTCTGCTAGCATGCCAGCGGAGCCGATGACATCACAGCCGCTGTCGGATGGCCCGGGTCACGGCGAAGAAGGGTGAGCATGATTCACAGAAAATTTTCTCGTGACTGCCAACTTATTAGGCCTGAACCACTTCCTGCTAGTTCAGCGCGCTTGTCCTTGGATGCCCCAGCGGAAAGCATACATGCGCGTGCAGAGCTCTCCACTCTGGACATGTTTATCAAGGATGCATTCTTGGTGTTCCGTGCCTTATGCAAGTTGACAATGAAACCATTGAACACCGAGAGGTTCGTGCGATCCAGACTCAATTACCTTTGGTCTCAAGGACATTTTCAGCGAGCGCGATTTAAAGTCGCATGCAATGCGATCGAAACTTCTCTTGCTTCATCTAGTGTTAACTGTCCTCAATTCACACATGAGTCTTCTCGTTGATCCTTCGGCAGTTATCTATTCGAGTTCTTCTAACGAAGCGACGCCCTTCATACAAGCGATCAATCAATATCTCTGCTTGACCCTAAGTAGAAATGCCGTGAGCCCAGTCCCACAGGTGTTTGATGTGAGCGTGGAGATTTTCTGGCGTGTAATTTCTGGTATGCGAACGAAGCTCAAGGTATGTACCCAAACAAAACGCCAGTTCGTTTGATGGTTTACGTGATAACCAGAAAGAAATCGAAGTTCTTTTGCACGAAATTTTTATCCCTATTCTAGAAATGCGGACGTCCACTCTCAAGCAAAAGGCTGTCATTCTCGCAATGTTGTCTAGACTTTGCCAGGATCCACAAGCACTTGTGGAGTTATATCTCAACTATGACTGTGATAGTGAGGCTGCGGATAATATTTACGAACAGTAAGCCAAATTTGTATATCTGTTCCCAACTGAGCGTCCGCCTAGTTTAATGAACATCATCTCCAAAATTGCGACATTGCCGTACAACACTTCGCAGTCCAAGAACTCTGAACCCGCTAGCCCAGCAACCAATCCGCAGACTAGGGCACAACAAAGCTTGTCATCACACTCTTCCGGAGTGATATCTGTCTCAGGCACGATAGACACCTCCAACATCGGTCTTTCGGAGGGCCAATTGCGAAGACAGGGCATTGAATGTCTCGTCTCTGTGCTTCGGTCGTTAGTCACCTGGGGTACATCTTCCGGGAAAACACCAGTGGATCACAGTACCGATTCTGCGGCTCGCAGTCAAGTTGAAGAAACAGTTCATGATTCCATGACTCCGGATTCATCCCTCGATAGATTAGCAACCTCAGTTGGAAGCCTTGACGTTCCTCGGCAATGGACGCCCGATATTACGGATGACCCTACCAGGTTTGAGAATGCAAAGCAGAAGAAAACGACCTTGCTTGAGGGTATCAAAAAGTTCAACTTTAAGCCAAAGCGTGTACGTTATACCGCTCGACGAGGATAAGAGTCTTGTTGATTTAGAGATTACACAGGGTATCCAGTTCCTTCTGGAGACCGGGTTCATCCCCAGTTCTTCACCCCAGGATATTGCATGTTTCCTTCTGACCACCGACGGTCTAAGTAAAACCATGATAGGAGAGTACCTTGGCGAGGGGTACGTAACGGAACTACTTCAATCCACTTTCGCTGATGCTTGTGTTGTAGTGATGATGTCAACGTAACCATCATGCATGCATTCGTTGATCTTCTCGACTTCAAAAATTTGAAGTTCATTGATGCTCTGCGACTTTTTTTGCAAGCCTTCCGTCTTCCTGGAGAGTCACAAAAAATAGATCGCTTCATGCTCAAATTTGCTGAAAGGTATATTGCGGGTAACTATCAAACACCCTTCAAGAACGCAGGTCGGTCTGTCCAGCACGTCTCTTAACAGATACTGACGTTTATATACACGGGAAATAGACACCGCTTACGTGTTATCGTATTCTACAATCATGCTTAACACGGATGCTCACAACCCCCAGATTAAAAATCGTATGACCAAATTAGACTTCATCCGAAACAATCGAGGGATTAACGATAACGAGGACCTTCCCGAGGAATTCTTGTCCAGTATCTTTGATGAAATTCAGCACAATGAAATTCGAATGAAGGACGAGATGGATGTTGCTGTCAACGTTCCAACTACAGGACCCGGTCTTGCGAATGTCCTCGCCAGCGTTGGCAGGGATCTTCAAAAGGAGGCATACATACTTCAATCCAGTAGTATAGCTAACAAAACGGAGGTTTGTTGGTTTATCAACCCTATTTCAGCCTTGTTTACATCATTTCTAGGCTCTCTTTAGAACGCTGATGCGCTCCCAACGCCGTTCCCGTACAGGAGAACAGTTTTTTAGCGCCTCTCATTTTGTTCACGTCCGACCCATGTTCGAGGTTGCATGGATACCTTTCCTTGCCGGGTTATCTGGTCCCCTCCAAAATACTGATGATATGGAGGTCGTTGATTTGTGTCTGGACGGATTCAAGAATGCAATCCGCATTGCCTGTTTCTTTGACACAGAACTAGAGCGCAATGCCTTCGTGACAACTCTGGCAAAATTCACTTTCCTCAATAACCTGGGGGAGATGAAGACAAAGAACATGGAAGCTATTAAGTCTCTTCTGGATGTGGCGGTGAGCGACGGCAATAACCTCAAGGGATCCTGGCGCGATGTTCTATCGTGTGTTAGTCAATTGGAACACATGCAACTAATAAGCAATGGTCTGGACGTTCCAGAGTCCGGAAAGAAAGGGTCAGGATATTTAATGTTAAGGCAAATTTATACTGAATGTTTTCTTCAGTCGGTCTAAGAAAGTTCCACATGAAGATCTTGCAAACGAAAGCCGATCGACGCATATTACTGTGGCTGCCGATATGGTGTTCTCTCTCAGTCATCATCTTTCCGGAGTAAGCCTACTTTTGCTGAAGTGTCGAAGTATTAAAATTATCGCAGACTGCAATCGTCGACTTCGTCCGCGCACTGTGCGACGTTTCTTGGGACGAAATCCAATCCTCGGGCCTATCACAGCATCCGCGCCTTTTCAGCTTGCAGAAGCTGGTTGAAATATCATACTACAATATGAATCGTATTCGACTAGAGTGGTCCAATCTTTGGGACATTCTGGGCGAACATTTCAACCAAGTATGCCACCTTTTGGCTGCTACTTTTTTAACTGCTGATCATTTTATAGGTCTGCTGTCACAGCAATCCTCACGTAGGATTCTTCGCCTTAGACTCTTTACGACAACTCTCTATGCGCTTCCTCGAAAAAGAGGAATTACCACATTTTAAGTTCCAGAAAGATTTTCTCAAGCCTTTTGAACACACGATGATCCATAATGCCAATCCAGACATTCGAGATTTGGTAAGGTTTCTCTCGTTCCTGAGTGGCACTAATCTTATTTGCTGGCAGGTCTTGCAGTGTCTTCAGCAAATGATACAAGCACGAGTGGAGAATATGCGATCCGGTTGGCGAACTATGTTTGGCGTCTTTTCTGCTGCTTCCAAAGTGCTCACAGGTATGATTATGCTTTGGTTATGTATACTCTCTCAGAACTGAGCTTTCTTAAGAGCGGATCACTAGCTCTGCATTTGAAATAGTGAGCCGGGTGAACAAAGATCATTTTGCTTCAATTGTTCGCCATGGCTCCTTTGCAGACTTAACTGTATGCATCACTGAATTTTGTAAAGTGAGCAAGTATCAGAAGCTGAGCCTACTCGCTATTGCGATGCTTCGTGGTGTTATTCCGGTTATGCTAAACTCCCCGGAATGTGCTCTCGGCATCGAGGGGCAATCACCTAGTGAAGACGGGATGATTCGATTTTGGTTTCCCGTACTGTTCGGGTTCTACGACATTATAATGAATGCGGAAGACTTGGAAGTACGGCGACTGTGAGATTTTCATTCTGGAACTTTTGGTGTCTACCAACATGAAATGTCATTTTTCAGAGCTTTGGATTCAATGTTTATGACATTAAAGACCCATGGCAACACTTTCCCCATCGAATTCTGGGACACTATTTGTCGAGAGCTTCTCTTCCCTATATTCGCTGTTCTTAAGTCGAGCCAAGACGTATCGCGGTTCAGCACACAAGAGGATATGAGCGTCTGGCTATCGACCACCATGATCCAAGCACTTCGCGATCTTGTTGATCTCTACACATTCTACTATGAAACTCTGGAGCGTTCTCTTGATGGTCTATTGGATCTGTTGTGCACCTGCATTTGTCAAGGTTGGTTTACGACTTCTCTGCACATCTGTATTTTGATGAGAGTTTAAGAAAATGACACGCTTGCACGTATTGGGACATCATGCCTGCAACAATTTTTGGAGAACAACGCCAAAAAGCTGAATACCTCACGATGGGAACGCGTCGCATCGACTTTTGTCAAACTCTTCCGGATAACTACACCTCATCAACTCTTTGATGAGACTCTACGAGTGGAAATTGACGGCAGCGCCGTTGACTTTGATACTTCTGGTAAGTGACCTTTTTTTTCGCGGCTTCAATGTATGATGACGCTTTAAAGAAGCAGATTCGGTCGGACAAGCGATCTTACCAGCTCCTCTTTCTCCCACTAGCGACCATCCCCTCAGCGAGGTGAAGCCATCTCCGAGCACTCGACGTCGAATCTTTAAGCAAATCATTGTTAAATGTGTCCTCCAGCTGCTTCTGATCGAGACTACTAACGACTTGCTTCGCAATGACACCGTTTACGACGCAATGCCCCCGGACCGGCTGCTCAAACTGATGGCCGTGTTGGATCATAGCTATTACTTTGCTCGTATGTTCAATGATAACAAGGAGCTCCGTACCGAGCTATGGAAAGTTGGTGAGCCCTGCTTTTTCACTCGACATGGTCGCAACCGAGTCTGAGATCCACAAGGGTTTATGAAGCATCTGCCTAATCTCCTAAAACAAGAAACGAGTAGCGCATCAACCTCGGTGCATGTGCTGCTTAGAATGTACTTTGACAAGCGGGAAGAGCATCAGTCAGCGCGACCTCAAATATCCGAGAGACTCCTTCCGCAAGTTATCTCGTTGCCTTGGATGCCATGTGACGCTGATGAAACTATAACAGGCTTGCTTTAAATGTCTTGTCAGATTATACCAAATTGCGAGCCGATACACAAGCGAAGAACATTGCCGCGTGGACGCCTGTTGTGACTGAAATTCTCGATGGCTTCTGTCGCTTTGACGACAAAACGGTAAGTCACGATGATCTAGTCCCTTTCTACGATTTGTTGATCGAGTTGGCTAGTTCGCAAAATACATGCCAGTCATCTACCCACTGAGTACAAATCTTCTCGCACGCGACATGGCCCCTGAAATAAGGCTTGGGGTGAAGAGGTATTATGAACAGGTCGGGTACGTTCATGGAATCATGGAATTGCCTTAAGACATCGTAGTTTCATCATCTGTTTTGTTTCTTTTTACATATTCCATCCGATTATCAGTCATGAGTATAAGAAATGAAATAGAAGAAGTGCAGGTACTAATTCCTGTTCACGTAGATCTAAAATCCAGTATTCGGTTGGATCCCCCAACCAGCCGGCTGTGAAACCCATCCCGTTGGTTGAGCTGGCATCAAAAGTCAATGAATGAAATTCATCGATACAAGAAAAGTTTACTTACTAGGAACTCGGAGAGCATCATATTTATCTGTAATGAATTATGGGACAGAGACCAAAAAAAACATAGAGCAGTAACACACCTGCTTGCTGAGGTCCAGCGTGCTCATTTCCTGATGCAAACGTTCCAGATTTCATCTGCGCAAAGATATTTGCGGGAGATGTGTTTGCTCCTGGAGCGTGATTTGATGGCGCCGGGGATGGAGTGGATACGACGTTGTTAAATGGCGATTGACCAAACGGCGAAAAGCCCGTCGGATCTGCAAAACATTGTCACTGAGTCCACGTCATAGCTCACGTATACGCACTCGTCTGTGCCGGCAACATGGATGTGTTTGGGAAAGCGGACGTCGGTGTAAAACCACCAAATGGCCCACCAATGCCTGTAGGTTGGGCTAACATAGGAGCAGACGTAACGAATCCAGTTGGTTGCGACATGATTGGCTGCAGGTTGTTGGGGAACCCGGTAATTTGGGGTTGCAGGAAAGATGGTTGGGGTTGTAGTAGTGGCAATGATTGGGGTTGGAATGGAGATGCACTGGCTGGACGCGTCGATACAAAGCTATTGAACCCGGTCTGAGTAGATATCAATGGCTGCAATAACCCCTGATTAGCGGGTACAGGCGCAAAAGGACCTCGTGGACCACTTTGTTGCACAAGGGGGAACGCTCCTGTCTGTTGATTATGTATCTGTCCGGTCGGCATAGGAGACGGTCCTACACCAAGCCCATTGTTGAAGCTTGGTGGCGGGGAGATGACTGGCGCGGAGATTGCAGATGTAGAAAGGGGAGCTGGAGAGACTGAAGGGGCAACCCGATTCGTCTTGAGTTCGCTAAGCCGCGTTAGCTGACCGAAAACGTCAGCTTCTGTGGTCTTCGCGAGTGGACTAGGCCCATTAGCCATAACTTCTTGGGGCGGGGCTGCGGCAGATGTTGCAGCGGTTTGAGGCGCGAGTGGCACTGACTGTGGCCTCGACGGAGGCGCGCTAACAGTTGGAGGCTTTGAACCAGGCCTATTGGTCCATGCATCATCTTCAAAGCCAGATACTGTCGCCATGGCAGAATTGGACCGTGCTGGGAGTTGGGTAGGAGAGGCCATAGCTGGGCTACTCGTACGAACCAACGGGGAATCTGAACGTTTGATTTGCTCGGATGCAGTCCCAATGGTGCCCAGATCGACAGTAGGTGGAGGTTGACTCTTGCTGGGCTGAGGTCTTCCGCGACGTACAGTATTATTCTTCAAGACGCCACCTGCTCCAGTGAAAAGATTCGGTGCTTGACTGACAGGTTTCTTTCCATTCTCCTCCTCCTGTAATCGCATTGCAAGTTCTTCATCACTAGCCAGCTGTTGATCCGATGGCGAGGCTTTGGGTTTGGTATACTTCTGTTGAATGGCCTTGTTTACGCGAATGATGTCACCCTCCCGGAGGCCAAGTGAACGCATGGTAGATTCAGTGATATCTGGGAGCAAGCTTTCGTCGATTTTATCTTTCTCGAAAGAGTGTGAATATCGTGTACAGTCGTCGACGTCGCAGCCAGCGGACAAGAAGAATTCAAACCAGTCGACCTGAGGGCCTTTTTTCTGCGGTGAAGTACGACTGCGTTTCGTATTCTCGGCCGGACGCTTGAGACCCAAGGGTTGGTCGTCGTCATCGTTAACAGTTCGCGGAGGAGGAGGAGCGCTTGCCCGTGAAGAGCTAGAAGACGGCTTCTTCGTCAATCGGTCGACATATTGCATGTCTTCCACGGACATCTTTTCAGATGGAACTTCAATGACAACACCGTTAACCTTGTGTAATCTGAGCTTCCCATCAGCATATCCAAGAAGTGCGGCTTCGACACGGAATTGTCCACTTCGATCATGCCAAGTTCTCGTTGACTCCGGTGGAGGCGCATCTGCTCACTTGAGTTAGGTAAATTCAATACTTTATTCAGGTGACGCACTCTTAGGTTCACTAGATGAGCGTGCAGATGAAGAGTCCCGAGATGCATTGTTCGCCGAAGACCGCGAGCGCCTAAAGAAAATCAGAAGAAATCGACATTAAGACTAAAATAAATAACTATACCGGTCACTTTCGCTCTTTTGCTGTCCACGCTTAGTTTCCTCCTGTTTCTTCCGTTCTGCAGCGCGTTCTCTCTCTTCACGCTTCTTTTGTTCTTCTGCTGCCGCCTTAGCACGCTCTTGATCAGCCTTCTTCCGCTCCCTTTCAGCACGCTCTCGAGTTTCACGTTCTCTCTTCTCAGACTCGGCGCGCTCTTGCTCTTTACGTGCCCGACTGCTGTCGTCTGCGGGGGGACCTAGAGACTACGCATCCTTCAGATGGAATCATGAAGTAATTTAGTAACAAAACTTACCTCGAGGTAGGATGCAGGCACGACTCCTTCGCCACCTTGGGAATTCCTACACTTCCACCACTCTTCTCCTTCCTTTTCTATGATGTGCAACCGCTCTCCCTCTTGCACCGAAAGTTCGTCGGGACCAGTACCCTCAAAGTCATATAATGCAGCTGCAAATTCGCCTTGATCATTGTCACCGCCAACACCTTCTACTTCAGCCTCGTCCTCTTCCGAAGGCTCTCTGGGAGGAATAATCTCCGGGGATTCTTCCGTGAACCTTACACCGTTCTTCTTTGATGGGCTACCATTTTCCATAGGGTGCGGCGGTGGAGTAAGTGCTGGTTTACGATGCAGTTCCGCCTCCTTCGCAGCCTTGGCGTTGGAGATGGCTAACTTTCTCGAATCATCCAGTTTGGTCAAGATTGTCTCTGCTAATTCCTCCTTGCCAACGTTGAAGTGCAGCTTCGTCGGGTTACTACCCCCCATATCGATGTGAACGTGCTTGTGCCTTTCAATTGTGAAATCCTCGACGTCGGCAGAATCCCACATTTGCACAGGTGTCTACAAAAGATGAAGTAAGTGATCATTGGCTGCTAGGCGGGTCATACCTTGTCCGATTCACTCGCGAAAAAGAGTGACCCGTTCCCGATGCCAAGAGTACCCTTCTTCTTCTTTCCCTTCCTGTCCACTTCAGAAACAGCCCACGTCTTGATGTGATCGGCCTGTGCTTTGACAGGGGTTTGAGCGACAAGATCTGCCGGATCCACATATACACTAATTGGGCGCGCTGGAGGTTTCGGCTACAAAACGAGTCGAGAAATATTCATCCTTGAGAGAAATATAACTAACCGACGGGGGACGAGGCACCGGCTGTCGTTCTCGCACCTTCCGTGGCTCCGGTTCCGGTTCCGGCTCTGGTTCAGGTGGTGGATTTATTTGTTCTTCTCCGCCAGACTTGAGGGCAATAAATAAGCGTTTCCGAATCGAGGTGAGAACGTACCTCTTCTACGTAACTACCGGGTACGAAGCCAGCTTTACCGCCCTCTTTCTGACTTTGAACAAGTATCCATTCATCCTCGCGATCGAATACCATGAGGATATCATCTTCTTTGATAGAGAGCTCCCCCGGAGCCGCAGCATCGTAATCGTATAGTGCCTTTGCGACGGAAGCATGCTCCGCCTGCATGCTCTGCTAAATACAACGTTATAAAGGATATCGAAAAGCTTACCTGCTCGACGTATGCGGCAGGAACCAATCCCGAAGGGCTATCTTCCTCCTGTGAGTCGCTCTTTATCTTCACCTTCCACCAGCTAGTAGGACGAAAACTTCAATCATAGTGAGGGAGTCCGCGAGAATTGTACTCAACTCGTCATCGGTCTTCTCAAGGAGAAACACGATCTGGTTTTCCTTGATTGCTATCTCATCTTCAGACTGGGGTTCATAGTCATACGAGGCCCTGAGAACCGCGAGATATTCCTCGCCTGGCTGGGCCATTGACGCTCGACACAGTCAGGCGTTGCGTGAGACCGCTATTGGGGCAAGAGGGTAGTGGTAAACAGGTTGGTTATATGAGAGTCCTGAGCGTTCGGATTAAGGTATGAAAAGACAGCCGAGTGCAACGAGCGATTGAAGGTCAAGTCACGGTGCCTGCGCACTCAAGCGGATGACCTTCTCGCACGTGACCTCTGACGGTACTAGGTAATAGACACTACTGTACATTACAGGGACTGCTCGCCACTAGCCCACTTCGACTCCCCTCGTGGAGTACCGCATGCAGAACATGCCAGATGGTTTGGTTGGTTCGTACTGCAAGTCAGTACCTCAGCGCTCTGTCTCGGACAAAGAAAACCACACGTACAGTGTGCAGACCATGCAATCCCATGCTTCCGAGGTTGCAAGAGTGCTGCGAGATGCAAAATCAAGTTCAGGCTGCAATGTTTTCTGTTTCTTCCTCGGTCGTGTAGGAGTTGCATCACTCGAGACCGTATTGGTTTGACCGGTAGCAGTAGATAAGCTGCGTACATTTGTGGAAGAGTCGACTCGGACACTCGGTAATAAAAAGTCCTGTGTGGCGTCAAGTGTTGTAGCTTTGAGTGCGCACAAGTCTTTCTCGTCGATGACCTCGAGCAATGCACGACGACGATCGAAATCTGTCTCAGAGTGGTCTTCATCGTCCAAATCCGAGTCATCTCCGGTAGCCAGTGATGTAACAAGCGTTGAAGAGGACGCCTGGAGGGCTTGGATTCGTTGTTCAGCAGCTTGTGCGCGCTCTTCTCTTGCCCGTTTGCTACATAGCAACATGATCATCGTAACCATCCCAAAGCGAACTCACACTCACCTTGCCGCTTTCTTTCGAAAACCAGTCCCATGCGATTTACTCTCCCCTTCCAGGTCTTCGTTCAAACTCTTCCCGATAGTGTTGAATGCACTTGAGTTCACACGTGTCCCTGCTTTCCGCTTCTTGACCGTCCGCGAGACGTTGCGTTTACGCGAGAAAGGCCGTGCTCTCGAATGAGCCCCACCACACTGATTTATTCAGTCTTAACGAAACCCAAGAATAGAGATGATAAAACGCAACCATATATTCGGGAAGCGCGCCTGTTTCGATTCCTTGTCCCGCAATTACAGCAGAGTCAACCAGCCTAGTGCCAGATGACCAGTAGCCTAAAACACGATGTAGATAGTGAAGGGTTAAACCCTCCCAAGGTAAACGAAAAGGCATCGTACCATCGCCGAAGTAGCCCTTGCCCTGAAGTGCGCGTACATCTTGTTGGAGCTGACGCCAAAGAGCTTGAAAGGCTGGCCCATGGTTCATGTGCTATTGATGAAAACACCGTGTAATTATCTTATGATTGAGATATGAATATATGCCAACCTTGACGTGGGCCAGCTGGGAACAGACAATGAGTCTTGAAAGGGATACAATATAGATTTGCGAGGAAATACCTCGTGGCAGAGCGTACTCAACAACCAGTGAATGGGGAGCAATGATCCAGTAGACGACCGTAGGACAAGTTCTCGATGATAATGCATATTCATTGGCTGCATTCACGTTCAAAACGAAGAAAGAAATTACCTATAGTCTCACCATTATTCCAATTGCGTCCTGCGAAGACAGTATTATACTCGTACTAGAGTCGATATTAGACCACCTTAGCAGAGCAGTTGATGAATCGCACCTCTTCGAGACTATTCACCACAAATCCATGTGTTTTCATGATTGGTTTCACCTGAGCGGCAAGGGCCCGAAGGAGCTGTCGAGCAGCCTCCTCGACAATGGAGTCACCCATTGGTAAAACGCTGATGAAGTTTACATGAAGGTTTGGGTTGGTTTCGCGTTCATTGATGCGCAAGTGAACCATCGAGTCGGCGAGGAAAGTAATAATCGGTTAAACAATACAAGGACAAGTACATACTGCCCCCACTACAGGCTTAACTTATCGTAATGCCTGAGCTTACTCCGGTAGTGATACCATTGCGTGCAGAGCTAGGAGCCAGAGCACTTGCCAGAAAATTTCGACAATTCCTCAGTCGTTCTCGCCTTACCACAAACCAAGAGCTCTCACAGCTTGGTACTGCGAGAGGAACACCAACGATTCCTTTCGAGTGTGCATCCTGAACCGCTTTCACCAACGAGTCAACCTCCACCTCAGAATCAAGGTCGTCTAGGTTCTCCGCCGTGTCATCACCTTCCAACCGACTCGCCGCGATGGGTACTTGAGCCTTCTTTGGCGCTTTCTTTGTTACGGCCTTGTTGGGGTCCATACCCGATGCGATTGCAGCCTCCATCGCGAGCCTCTTCTTCTCTGCCTTTTCCTTTTCTCTTTTCTCTTTCTTCTCTGCCTTGGTTTCCTTCTTCACTGGCTCCACCCAGTTTGGGTTGTTAGCTCGATTCCAGTCCAATAGTAGTTCGTCGTATGGTTTTGAACGTCCTTGCACCGCTCGCTTCGCTCCCATTGAGTGTGCCTTGCAAGTGAGCGAACGCGAACAGGGAAGACCCTTGTCATTAATGACACCACACTGCTTGTCGTAGTCTACCGGGCCCTTCGTCCGTCCCTTGGTGATTTTTGTTTTTTTCTTGCTAGGTTCGGACGGATCGTCTACCTCTTCGCCATCCACTCCCCGCTTCTTGCCCTTCTTCAGCTCTACTGTTGAATGGATTGAATGGGACAGAGTTAATGCACAATAGCAACGGACGAACAAGGATGGGCAAATACCTTCACCGTCCGCTGACTTGTTTTTGACCCACTTCTTCCCAGATCGTATGTCATTACAATTGGCTAATGTAGATCATGGGATCAACAGAGGAAACATGGTAGGCGGGGTAAACGAAACTGACTCGCATGGTCAGAAATGGCACTCCGGAGCACTGGCTTGTCGCAGTCGTTACAACGTACAACACCGAAATCAGATCGCAGTGGCTCGACACCAAAGATCTTCATATCGCGTGCGGAAAGCCATGATGTTGGGGGAGAAGGTAGTTCTGCTATCTGCGCTTCTGAAGGTGGTGTGCCCAAGTGAGGTGTAGTGAGCGAGTCCCAGGAGAACGGTGATGGTGAATGACTGGGTCGTTTGAGTCTGAGGACCATGGTCGTTGGCGTCAAGAGCAGCGTCGCGTGAAATTTGATTTACGTAAACAGTTTTGGAGGACAAGTACGCTACTACTATTGGTGACGAGGGTCCACAATGAATGCATTTACGACGTCTGGGAAAAAGGACAGTCCATTTCTAACGACGACGCTGGACAAGCAGCGCATCCAGCGGCAGCTCAAGCCTTGGGGACCCATAGATCGTAGAGCTGCTTGTCTGCTGCATCAAAGCATGTGAGAAGCGAGGGGTCGGACCGTATGGCTATCTTGCGAGTACCAGCGAGGAATCCAGTTTGGGTGCGGACAGCGTCGGACTGACGAAAGCCGGTGCTGACGCCCGAGTCGGACATCGTCGTTGACGAGGGTGATGTAGCGGCGCTCTTGAGAGACACATTCCTCTGCAGAGGCGTGGAGGTATTTTCTGGCGAACGGGTGAGATGCTGGGGCGGGTGTGGCTGGAGAGAGGCGCACCTGCGTTGGTCGACATGAGAGAGGGTCACGCGCTCGAGCACGTAACGCGTCTGTCACAACGCGCCATCGTCAAGATCGTTCTTTCCGACTACAATGAACATCTTCAGGAGCCGTAAGTTGCGATACTTGTCCAACACTACGTACGCACTGACATCTTCAAAAAGTATTAGGAAAAGTCTGGCGTAAGCGCTCACACTAATCATCATCTACTTCGGCTCACTGCGTCCATGTAGAAGATCCTAATGCCGCTGAGGTGGTCAAAATCGAGTCGGGCCAACTGTATCTCGTCAGGCCGGGAAACGTGCGATCTTCCAGGGAATGCATGTATGCTCTTCAATCCGCTTCTTATGTCAATCACATATCTCCTTTACAGTTATAACGAGGCAATAGCCACTATAAGACGGGTGCCCTCCCTCGAACATAATTTTCAACTTGTCATCACCCGCGTATACGAGGAAGGTGACCAGGAATTGCTGGAAGACGAAGACGAAAGTGTGTCATGTCATGTTCTTGTTGGCCCCACTTCGAGTCACTCATCATCTTCCAGCCGATGAAGAAAAGGTCTTCCTTATCAGCGAAGAGCTCGAGTTCCGACCTGGTCCCGGTGAAACACCACAAGAGGCCTCCTTTGTGTGGCGCGATCTAGAAGGCGATGTCGACGAACTATACGAGTTTCTCATGACAGAGGAGACGAACGGGCCTACGCGCGCATTCTTCGAAACTTGCATGTATCGGGCCATGTATGAACGCAAATACAGGGCAAGTGCTGATAACATCCGAGATTCGGTGCTTGAGCAGTTTATTTGGAAGTGAGTACCACGCTGCTGAAACACGATCTATTCATCCATTTATCTCCAGACCTCCTCCACCCAAGAGTACCAAAGCGAAACCCACCAAAGACAAAGCTGCCGTAGCTCGAAAGGAAACCGATAATCATCCCGCAACCGCAGACACTCCGGTTTCCAATCAGCCTATCGTTTCTACGCCGAAGAAAGCTGGCGCTTCCAAATCTGTCCCGCAACGTTCAAGTTTACCTGAAATTGTTGCGGCTCAAGCTTTGTTTTTTGCCTGGAACTTGGAAGCTGACGAATTCGTTCCGGCGTATGACGAGGTTCTTGATGCCAAGATCGTCGAGCGCTCTCCCGGCGACTATGATTACTGGATTGCCGCAACGTGCGAAGAGGGCGACCTCGTCATGCACAAGATCGCCTCGGACGCGAACCCTCGATGGTCTCAACAAACCAATTCCCTCACTTGGAATTATAATGTCGGAGGAACTTATGGAAGTTGGGCGTTCCAGTTCACCACCCCAGAGGACTATCAGAGGTTCAAAGCAGCATTTACCAAATCGGCATGGGAAACACTGCATCGGATACCCTGGGCTAAAATTAAGGTAGACTAACCTCTGCATCACCTGACAGCATAATCTGACCTAGTACTAGCCGGACGAACAAGCATATGTCATGAGCTCCAATTCTGAAGATGTGGTGATGCGGGACCCTGAAGACGAAGAAGACGACGAAGAGGAAGTCCTGTCGGAGCTAGATCCCAATGAAGGTGGTTCCTTTGCTGTCCCAAAGTTGTTCCGTGACCCTTATTGTTTCAGAGCAAAGCGATGAAGAGGAAGAGGAAGAGGAAGAGGAAGAAGACGCATCGTCCATTCCAAAGTTGTCGGGAGAGCGCAACTCGATGTTGACCGTCGGATATAAAGGCGATCGCTCATACGTTGTGAGGGGGAACAATATCGGCGTCTTCTCTCATACTGGCGACAACCAAGTCAAGTACTTTGCAACCATCAGCAAGATTTCGACTCCCAAAGGACGGGAGTTTAAACCACGGGAGGTAAATTCAACATCAGGTACCATGCATTGGAAGCTGACTTAGTACAAGGTTATGCTTCACGATCAAGACACGAAAATGGTCTTGATGAATCCTTCCGACCCCAACTCGTTGTATAGCATGGACATTGAACGCGGCAAAGTCGTAGAAGAATGGAAAGTCCACGATGATATTACGGTCGACCACATGGCACCCGATAACAAATTTGCTCAGACGACCAGAGAACAGACGCTTGTTGGCGCGTCGCACAATGCCCTGTTTCGAATTGACCCGCGGATCTCTGGTAACAAGATGGTTGACAGTCAGTATAAGCAGTACGTCAGCAAGAACCAGTTTTCCGGCGTTACGACCACGGCTGGGGGTAAACTTGCTGTAGCGAGCTCGAAGGGAGACATCAGACTCTTTGATTGCATTGGGAAGAACGCGAAGACGGCATTACCACCGCTCGGGGATCCCATCATTGGGATTGATGTTACTGCCAACGGACGGTGGATAGTGGCAACAACGAAGACGTACTTGCTGCTAATTGATACACTGATCGGCGAGGGTAGATATGCAGGGTCGCTTGGGTTCGATCGCAGTTTCCCTGCAGACGCAAAGCCGATGCCACGGCGGCTTACGCTGCGTGCGGAGCACGTTGCATATATGAATCACGAAGTTAGTTTCTCCCCCGCTCGGTGAGTGCAATTTGGCAACTATTTGAGGTAAACAACCGATGGTTCCTGCAGGTTCAACCAAGGGGAAGGCCAAGAAGAAAACGCGATCGTCACGGGGACGGGTAAATATGTGATAGCATGGGACTTTAAAAAGGTCAAGAAGGGGCAACTGGACAAGTATGAGATCAAGAAGTACGAGGACAATGTGGTTCAAGATAGCTTCAAGTTTGGAGATGACAAGGAAATCGTAAGTGAAAGGACGGTGTCGGAGGGGTCTGTTCTCAAGCAGAGTTTCAGATCGTTGCTTTGGAGAACAACGTACTGGCGATCAACAAGAAGAATTTGAAGCGGCCAACGAGGACGTCGCTCGCTCCGATGACTCGGAGCAGTATCGTGAATAGCCCATACTAACTACATAGAGGTTGTTCGAAGAGAAGGGAAAGGGATGGTTTGTGCGTCTATGACGCGTAAATATTTACTGTTGGAAAGGAATGTTGACTCCAGTACATGTACCAGGTTAAATGAGGAATAAAATTTAAGACTTGCTCGGTGGGGAACGATCTCTGGCATCTACGTACCGCCATACGCCAAGATGCCACATGAGCCTGGGTATCAATAAAGAGACGCCTATGAGGACGGTTGCCCACAGCATTGGGCTCCATTGAGCAATATCCCAACGATCGTCGCCCAATGCATACAAGGTGATGGAGATGTGGGCGACATCGCCGACGAGAAGCGGGAATAATAAGGCGCGGACGATTTTTTCCTGGAGAGCGGGCTGTGAAGCAAGATGGCTCCTGACGGCAGTGAGGACAAAGAAGTTGACGAGGCCCATGAGGGCACAGACATGGGCGAGTTGTATGACGGTGACGATGGAGGCGGCAGGGAGGACGGCGGGAGGGGGGCTGCCTGGTGGCCATGGGGCCTGGGTGTTGTGGGTCTGGAAGGATGAGAAAGAGAAGACGGAGGGGGGATTAGGGTTACCGATTCGGGATCGCATAGTGCGCCGACGAAGCCAATCAGAGTGAGCGCAGGCTCGTAAAAGGCGAAGAGGGCGTAGTAGAGGTCGGGAATGGCAGACTGCATCGGGCAAACCAACTGACTATGCCAGCAGCACCAAGGTCGCTGGTGGCCGCGGTTCGACCTGCCCTAATCATCCTTGATATGCCCGTGCCCGCGTCTTCTCCTTCTCCTCCAGGTCCATCTACAACCAAGTGCACGTTCGACTCGACGCCGTGTCGCTGAATGGCGAGGGCCGAGATCGATCGATCGAGGGTTCTAAAGCGCGCGTCTCCGTGTCATAGGCGTGTTAGGCTTCGCGCCCGTCGAACATTAATCCTGTACGATAAAATATTAGTCTAATACATCTTGCCTCTTTGAGCTTGTCCTGTCTCGTCGTGATGCCCGTGCTGCCCTATCTCAGGTCCGTCCGTCCGTCCGTCCCCCGCCCCGCCGCTCACCCCGGACAGCTATGTCGCCGCCCTCGCCGCCTTCGTCTTCGTGACCCTGTCGCTCGGTGCGTCCAGGCCCTCCTCCGCCCTGCTGCCCGTCTCACCGTTCCCAAGCCAGCGGACTGCTCTACCTCTCCGAGCTGATCGAAGAACACGCCCGTGCTGCCAAGCTCGTCGGCCAGAGAGCCATCTATGTCCGTCCTCCTCCTCCGTCCCACCCGCCGCTCACCCCGCCCTCTAGACAGTCGTCGTGTTGCATCTCCTCCTTTACGCCACCGACTCCCTTCCCCTCCTCCAGACGCTCTTCTCCATCACTTCGCATGTAGTGTATTTGCAAAACTTCTCCACCCACTGGCCCCTTATCTCCCTCTCTTCTGCTTCCTTCATTTTTTCCTGTCTCATGGCAGTCGCCAACCACTTTTTGTGGTTCTTCCATTTCTCTCGTATTGCACGCAGCGCGAGACAGTCCTATAGGCAGCGTGGCCCCGTCTCCAACCTCCCTGCTTTCTCAGACATGGCAACCTTCTTTGGCATCTGTGTTTGGCTTGTTCCCTTGTTCTTATTCCTCAGCTTGAGCGCCAACGACAACGCTCTTCCCACCTCCTCGGGTACTTTTCTCGCCTTTACCTCTAGCGCTCCAACTGAAAAGCTCTCCCAGGTGTTAATCCGTCTTCTCTCTCATCTCATGGCGATCGACGACCCAAATCTTCCCTCTTCAAATCACTGTTTTCCGCCATTTCCAAGGACAAGTTCTTTGGCTCAGAAAAACCGGATGGTCTGATACCCCCACCTTCAAAAACGCTACCACCCACTCTTCCGCTCTCACCACCTTTGGTATCTCCCCTGCACTCCCCTTTCCTTCCGCCTCCACCACGCAGTCCAAATATATCTCCCCGCTTCTCTCAGCAAGAAGTTGGCCCCGCATTTTCTCCGCGAAGCCGGTTCTCTCAACGCTCTCAGGAAGTTCTTAGACGGGCAGACAGTAATGCCACCCTTGCATCCAAGCGAATTTCGAGCACTGGCCGTAGTCTTTCCCTCGACGAATGAGTTACATCTCAACATACATGTCAATGTCATCCCTTGCATTAATCACGAGCATGTTTCATACTGTTTCATGTACTACATAGCACTATGCATCGAACAGTGCCACTAGAGCTTCTGAACCGGTGTGCTTGCGTCATAGAGGCGTCTGCTCTTGAGCTGTGCACACGACACTGACCATTTACAGCCCGACTTATACAAATGCACCTCTACCTTGGGCACAATCCACGAACCCTCTGTCTAGTTACGGATCCTCGTGCAGAGAGACTAGGTCATCCACACAATGCCCTTGTATTTCGCGCCACGGCTGCCCATTCCAGTCAAGTTGTGGTCGAATTCCTGCCTGGCGATCAATTGGATCTTAGCAGCGCAATAAGATTGACTCACCGTCCTGTCAAAGGCTGTCTGGGACTCATTTCCGTGGAAAATGGCGCGTGTGCCTATTGTCCCTTCACTGGCGTATACTCACCATCAGCTTAGACATATTTCTTGCCGTAGTCACCACAGCTACTGAGGTGGGGAACACTCGCCCATCGCAGTCATCTGCAGAAAAGGTTGCAAGGATACAGGATGTCCGATTCTATTGTTTGACATCGTCCTCCTGGGATGATTTCTCCTCTTCTCAAGACTCGCTCGTCAACCCAGAGAACATCGACACCATGATGTCCCCCAGAGACGTATACTTGCAAACGCTCAACTCGAATGTTGTCTTTGAACATCCATGCATGCCACTCACAAAGATACTATCCTCTGGTTCGTTCTATTACGCTCTGGATCCAGCGTGGGACCTATCGACTCGGTTCGCTCGACGGTTGTCGCGGGATAGCCATGTCCAGTATGACATTGCCATCTTTAACGAGCAATTCGTCTGGAACGAGTACATCGTCCGAAGTCTACTTGATTTTCGGGAGAAACTCGATCCAAACGAACGCCAGGATTTCGATCGATGTCAATTTATTGTGCGCAGTGCCATTTACTGTTTTCCGACGACATACGAACCCTAGTCGCATTTAGATTCTTACTATTCAGGGGTATGTAGGAGTGTCTACTATGGCTCTTCCAGCGCCGCCTGTCAATGGTACTCCCATGATCGTCACAATGTCACTGATATCGCGCCTCGGGTGGAGAAGAGCGGGCACCCGATTCAACACCCGTGGGGTAGATGACGACGGAAATACCGCAAACTTTGTAGAGGCGAGTGTACGATCGATTTCTTCATTCGTCCCGTTTTAAAGCAAAAGGTCACAGACCGAAACGATTATAGTTACTGATCAACACACCGTGAGTTACACGCAAGTCCGAGGGAGTGTCCCTTGTGTGTATACTTTCATCTGCTCTATTTCCATTTGACTTGGGACAGTGTTTTGGGAACAACAGGGAATTCAAACGTTCGGTCAGCGCATTCAAATAACTCGCCCACAAGCATCACAACCCGCATTTGAACGCCACTTTGCACATCTCATAGAAGAATACGAGGCTGTACACGCAATTAATCTCCTTGGCACAAAAGAAAATGAAGCCACCCTAACAGCAGCCTATGCAAAACATCTATACCAAGCCAAAGGAATTTGGGGTGACGAACTCAGCATTACGAATTACGATTTTCACAACGCCGTCAGGATCGGTGGTCATGACAGTATTGTGAGGGAGCTTGGGTAGGCTGATATCCTCATCTCTCGTTCATATTCTTATGATTCAAAGACACTTGGGAGATATTGTCGATCGCATGGATCGCTTCGGGTTTACGTTGACCGATGGCTCGACTGGTGAAAGAATCACGGAACAACATGGGGTGTTCAGGACGAATTGTCTAGACTGGTGACGTAGATTCAAGTACCTTTTGTTCTTTATTGACTTTCTTCTGCTATAGTTTGGACCGAACCAATTTCGTCCAAGACATTCTTTCACGCAAAGCGATTGAACAATTGTTCCTTGATCTTGCCCATCGTGAATGGTTACAGTCAAGTACTCTATGGGGGCACCACAGAGAACTCTGGGCGGAAAATGGTGATGCATTGTCGCGCATATATGCCGGTACCGGTGCTCTGAATACGAGTTTTACGCGGACTGGGAAACGGACACTCGCGGGTAGGCTTTTTTAGCTTCTCGCCTCCGAGAAGCACGTCATGATTTATTATTTATTCCAAAGGCGTTCTTTCTGATGCGACGAAAAGCGTATCGAGAGCGTACATCAACAATTTTCAGGACAAAAACAAGCAGGTCGCGATTGACATGTTCCTCGTGGGTTTATCGATTCTTTTTTCTTGGCCAGCTTTACGAAGATGTAACAGGGAAATCTCAATAATCAGACACAAGTAAACATATTTGACCCTGTTAATGACATGGTTCGGAAGACGCTTAACGAACGGTCGGTTATTCAGGCGTTTTTGCACCCACTGGAGCTGAAATTCAAACTACAGAATATCGGAATATTCCTCTACTCGTCCATGTACCATATTTTCCGGGACTTGGAATGTAAATGGCAGGGTAAGCAAAGAATGCTATTCGCACTTCTGTTGAAGTAAACACATACTATACAGCCTCCATCTGAAAGCTTAACTCCCTGGTTGTTTCCCCGAGATAGTAAGTCAAAGCAATAAACGACTCAAACAGAGGGGTTTTGACTAATTTGCTCATGTAGACTTTCTCGAGTAAATCATCGTACCAAAGAGAAGAGCTTTGCTAATCTTCGTGCCTTAGGCCGGATATCTTTGTTCTAGGTTTCCAAGAATTAGTATTACTGACAGCTCAACAGATTATTCAGACTGACCCAGAAAAAAGGTACCTCATACAATTCTCGTGCAACCTTTCTCATGAATGAACACATTATATAGGCGGATATGGGAACATAGGATCATGGAATCAATCAATAGTCGATCAAAGACAGCAGGGGAATACGTGCTACTACGTAGCGAGCAGGTACTTGGTTCTCCATTCCACTTGATTAATTGGAAGTTATGTTCTATTCGCAGTTGGTCGGCACTGCTCTTTTCGTTATAGTTAAATCGGAGTTGACATCTGTAATTCGCAATGTCGAAGGTGCCACACGAAAAGTAGGACAAAACTGCACGATCAGGATTATTTGCTAACCATTAGTAGACCGGCTTGCGGGGAATATCAGGGAACAAGGGAGGGGTTGGTGTTCGACTAGATTACTACGACACCAGCTTTTGCTTTGTTACGGCCCATCTTGCTGCTGGACATTCCAACGTCGAAGAACGCAACGCTGATTACTGGACAATAATGAAAGGGCTGCACTTTCTTAAAGGAAAAACAATCGCAAGCCACGAGTACGTTTATGCACAAAAGAAGGGCGTATCCTAACCCAAAGTCTTGTAGCAATATCGTTTGGCTAGCTGACACGAATTATCGCGTTGACCTTCCTAATGAAACTGTTCGAGCACTCGTCGCGAAGAGGGATTTCGATCCGCTTGTTGGATCGGACCAAGTAAGTTTCTTGCATTTTCAGGGGAGATACTAACATCAAGACACGTCACAGCTGAGATCAGCAATTGAAGTCGGGGAAGCTTTTTCTGGATACGACGAAGGACCGTTATTGTTCCCTCCCACATACAAATATGATATCGGGACAGACAATTATGACTCGAGCGAGAAAATGCGCATACCCGCTTGGACTGGTATGTACCTCTGGTCCCTGATCCATGCCCGTATTTACTTGTTGTATTTCAGACAGAATTTTGTTTCAAGGCAGCTTGGACCTGTCCGTTTACTCGCGAGCCGAGCTTAAAAGTTCTGATCATCGACCAGGTAAAAAAATTGCCTGATTTTCAGAGAACAGTGTTAGAGATGATTCCTTTTTTTCTCTTCTAGTTTTCGCGCTCTTCCGAACAGAAGTGCGGATTATCGACGCGGTCAAACGCGCTGCGCTTTCTCGTTTGTTACTGGAGACCACACTGACGGGCGTTCCCGGTGAGATGGTCGAAGAGAAATTCGCGGCTCTTTCTTTGCCATCTGAGACAGACGATCGTAAGACGTGGGGCTTTTTGAATATGATTCGAATCTCTTACACCTTTTTTTTTTTGCAGTGCCGGCGCCAAGTTCAGATGATTTGCATTGGTGGGACAAATTCGGTGAGTGGTCACTTTTGACTTTAGTATCGGAATCGTTCCAACGCGCCCTACTTTGAAAGAGGTCGCCGAAGGAAACTTGGTGATTTCGCCGCCTTTGCTAGACACGGCATCTACAAATCCTTTCGATTCGCCAGGAGACTCACCCTTGTCATCCTGCCCGTCATCTGACGAAGAGCTGTATTCACATGCAGCTGACTTACCCATACCCATTACTCCGGAGCCAGTTGCGCGAAGAAATGCTCATATCTCAGGGCCTGTGAACTAGTCGAGAAGATTTTCATTGGAACCGTAGAATTAGAGTACGAGAACAAAAAAAAAGTGCAGCACAAGCACATGGAAGGTAACTAGATGAGCCCTTGTTTCTTCAAATCCTCGTATGTTTTCTTGTTGTACACATTACCCTCGTCATCCTCGAGCTCTTCCATCGTCTCCTGCTCGAAAATTTCGTGCCTTCCCTCCCGTTTAAGCTTTTCGGCGACTAGGATAAAAACCGATTCTTGGCCAATTCAAAGTAAAAAAAGAAAAAATAGACGAACGTGAGAGCGCGTCTTCTATGCGCGTGATTTCGTGGAAATGCTTCGTGTTCGGCAGACCTAAAGCCCGCATGCCAAACGCGTGTCGGGATTCCTGTGGGGACGGTTATTAAGTTGAATGACCCCAACGTGGTCGATCTAGGCCAAGTACCTGAAAATGCCGGTCAAAGTTTTTCCTATTGTGGATTGAATCATGAGCAATTGTCGGCTAACGCTGCAAGATCCCCGTACCTTCCCATATACACGTGGTCGGAACAAATCTCGCATCGGTACTCCACGCCGAGACCATGTAATTTGTACAGCCAATATGGGATCGGTTTTCCATCCCAACCGAGGGGGAGCTTGAGAGGATTGTATATTCTTTCCTCTTCCTCTTCTTCCTCGCCTGCAGCATCTCCGTTGTTAGTGGGAGCAACAGGAGGGTTCGACTGTTCGAGCAGCTCCTGCTCACGCTCGCGTGCAGTCAAAGAAAAGCGGCGTTCCACGTTAGATTTTGTTTCAATGATCGTGGGAGCAAGCATGACGAGCAGAGAAGCAGAAAGGCTCGTGAAAAGCGCGGAATTTCGTAACCTAGACCACGAGGAACCTGCGTCATCCGTGGATGTTGCTAGGGACGTATCAATACCATTCGGATTTTGAGGCGGTTCAGTGGAGGCAGCTTGCTTAGCAGTCGCTTTCACATGTTTCTTCGAAGTCAAGTGGGCGTCATACACCGTTTGCTTGGAATAACTTTTTTGACCTGTGGTCAACGAGATGAATGTGCACATGATAACAATGAGAAAGTGGCTCACAAGCGGAGCACCATATGCCCCCTTCCCCCGAGGGTATTCGCTTGTTATTTTGATCCTCCCAGTCGGCATCGAATTCTCCAGCCCCCCATTTCTTCTGAAACTCAGCTTCGTCCTTGCGGTGTTTTGATTCTACGTCTGTAAGCGGTTGCGTTCGCTTGACGAACGATAATAGGTAATCATGTAAATTCCGGACATAGCTAAAAGTGAATTAGGCATGGTTGGTAAACTGGGGTAGCAATACACCTACGCTTCGTACTCTCTGGAATTGCGCGTTAGCCTGGGAAGTTCGGCGTGTAGATTGCCGTCCTGTATCTCCAAGAGAAGGTCCAGGTATTGCAGGTAGGGTAACCTCTTGGTGAGATTTTTCAAGTTGTTGTACGCATTGTGATTTGCATACAGGTCGAGGTATTTCCCATATGCTTCTTCTCCGGAGAACATCAACGATACAGCTGAACGAACGATGATGAGACTTCGCAGATGGGTCACAATACATTGAATACGCACGGTCCTCTTCCTCGTATTCCTCATCTATTCCATCCTGGTTTCCCTCCTCGAGAAGAGCAGCGAGCTCCAGTTCGAAGGCTCCTGCCGCAACATCAGGATACTTATGGTAGTGGTCCTGAATCTTAACCAACCGCGCGTAGAACTCGGAAAGGTCACCTGGCTGAGTTGGTGCAGTGAGCGCGTTCATTTCGGTCTTGCGAGCGTCCTCGTCGTCATACTGGATTTTAAGCGAGGCCACTCGGGAAGAAATGCGGCTCAACACCTGTGCTGCCTTGTGCTCTGTACGCAGCTTGACTTCGTGTGTAGGCTGGTTGCGGGACAGGAGAGAGTACAGAGCTACTTCATAGCGCTCAATCTCTTCGTGGGCCTGGCGTTGTGTTTCGGTGATCGAGTCCATGATCTTGCAAAGGGCAAAGGTTGGTCCAGTAACTTTCGAACTCCGCCACCACTATTGCCTCTCAACCCAACCCTCAACAACGACGAAAATGTCTGGCATTAATCCTGGCGACGAAGTAGGCCTGTTCGCAACCTCAGACCGCGTTCGTTGTTGACGAGTTTTGTTAGAAACTCATATTCGAATCGTCCGAGGCCGTCTCGGTCGTGTCCACGTTCGATGACCTCAACCTCAAGGAAGACCTCCTTCGGGGCATTTACGCTTACAGTCTGTCTCCGCCTTTGCTTTTACTTTCTCCGTTGGATCTTATTTTCTCCCCGTAGACTTTGAGAAACCTTCTGCCATCCAACAACGCGCCATATTGCCTATTATTCAAGGTCGCGACGTCATCGCCCAGGCGCAGTCAGGAACCGGTAAAACAGCTACTTTCTCTATATCCATCCTGCAGTCCATCGATGTTTCCGTGCGCGAAACACAGGCACTCGTTCTCTCCCCAACCAGGGAACTTGCGACGCAAATTCAATCCGTCGTACTTGCCCTCGGCGACTATATGAATGTTCAATGTCACGCTTGCATTGGAGGGACGTCTATTGGCGAGGACATTCGGAAGCTAGAGTATGGGCAACATGTGGTATCGGGAACTCCGGGACGGGTTTTTGACATGATCCGCCGAAGAGCCCTCCGGACTCGGAACATCAAAATGCTCGTTCTCGACGAAGCGGACGAACTGCTGAATAAAGGGTTCAAGGACCAAATATACGATGTCTACCGTTACCTTCCTCCCGCCACACAGGTCGTACTATTGAGCGCCACGCTCCCATACGACGTGTTGGAGATGACAACAAAATTCATGACGGACCCCATTCGAATTCTCGTAAAACGTGACGAATTGACGCTTGAGGGGATCAAACAGTTCTTCGTTGCTGTAGAAAAGGAGGATTGGAAATTCGATACGCTATGTGACCTATACGACACGCTCACCATCACTCAAGCTGTGATATTCTGTAACACGCGACGAAAGGTTCGAATTTGTGATAATTGCTGCCGTCGGTCTAATCATTCTTACAGGTTGACTGGTTGACGGAGAAAATGAGGGCCGCTAATTTCACCGTTTCCTCAATGCATGGGGAGATGGTGCAGAAGGAGAGAGATGCGATTATGGCGGAGTTCCGCGGGGGAACATCGTAGGTGACAGTCTTCGTCGTCGGAAAAAAAACTCACGAATATTATTGTAGGCGCGTACTTATCACAACTGATGTGTGGGCCCGAGGAATCGATGTTCAGCAGGTATCACTCGTTATTAACTACGATCTACCGGCGTAAGCATTTCTCCCTCGATATTCATTTCCGACTGTACCTTTCTCAGGAACCGTGAGAACTACATTCATCGAATTGGCCGTTCGGGACGGTTTGGCAGAAAAGGTGTTGCCATCAACGTACGTCGCAGACCTCTCCTCTTCGTTGAACACTCACGTAAGTTTTTTTAGTTCGTCACGGTTGATGACGTGCGCATTCTCCGCGATATCGGTGAGACTTTTTGTTTCACTATGCAGTTCTTGTAGTGATACCCTTGTGTAGAACAATTTTACAGCACACAGATAGTGAGTTGTTCGGCCGCCATGACAATGTTCCATCCTCATTGAATATTTCAGGACGAAATGCCGGTCAATGCTGCCGAGCTTATTTAAAGTGTATTCTTGCTGCGGAGCTGTTGACAACGGCTTTGATCGGGTCCGTTTACTTTCAGCTCTTGATTCGTTTTCTTGTCTCGTTGTTGTTGATCTTTTTATATTCGCTTGTTCGTTGATCATGCCAATTGTTATTCTACATCCAGGATAAAAGTGTGATACTTTGTCGGGCAACGTAAAGGAAGTAGGGTAGAGCACGTGGCGTAGACAGTGACCCACATGGAGATTGTATTCCACAAAAGGCACTGAGATAAAAATTCTCAAGTATGCATTTTTAGTCCCTGTGCTACAAAGTCGTCTCTCTTGTACCTAAGCAAACTCAATCTGGTGGCGTTTGCATTCAAAATTCAAGGTACGAAGATGAGCAAACCCGGTGATCGGATAGAGCTTGGTTGCACAAACAGGCCTGCATGAAACCGGCCAGACGGGTCAGTTATCGTTTGGAAGTGACCCTCAAGGGCACCGAGTGTTTCGATCCTCACCGCCTTCGGGCCCTCTTTTGCGCCGTTCACGCAGGGAAGTCAGGCGATGTGAAGCCAACAGGGTAAATCATGCGGTCAGTGGAACAGGGGTTACTCGTGGAGACCTAACCGGATTTCCACGGAGTAGCCCAACTAGGGAGCGGCCCGCGAGCGTAGCGAAACCATCCTGTCGTGCCCCACAATGAGTCACACTGGGTAGGTTCGACACCTCCGACTTTGGAATCGGAAACACCCACAGGCCCGTCTTCTGTCCCCGAATTGTCCTCGGTGCGAGGAGAAGAACGGTGCTAAGAGAATGTGTGAGGATGCTTGAATCCAGTATTGACTCACATATGCGTGAGTCGGATAACACGCGACGGATGTTCGGGTTCCGGCTTCCGGGCTGAAACCAATGATTCATGATACCCCCTATTTGACATCAATCGACCCGAGCTTGATATCATCCGAGGGTTAGAAATCGCGAGAAAAGAAACTGAGCAATTAACCCAGGATTCTGGCGTAGCTTGCCAGGAATGTAACGCTCCTCGTGCACGCCGAGAGCATACCCACGCGAACTCCTCTGAACGTAAAAATGAAACTGCCGCGGCACATACTATACGGACGCTATAGAGCTCGCAAAGCCGGACCAGTTGGATGACAAGTAAAAAGGAGTGGCGAGACAGGAACGCAGTTAAACACCCTGAAACGGGGACGAGGCATCGTGCTGTTAGTGCTGTGGGTTTCAGACCTCGTAGTGTAAATCCGAAATGTCGCTGATCGGTTCCGTGTGCCGGGAGGCCGGATCATGGTTGAGACAGGCTCGCAACTGTGATGCTGCGGCTGAATTGGAAGATAGCTAGAAGTTGATCGCAAAATCCCCTTCGCAAGATGAAGTACATTTGGTAGTGATAGTCGCAATCAAGGTTAAATCGGGAACTAAACGCTCGCTTTTAGTCGGATCTGACCAAGTGTGAGGCAGTCAATGCAACATTCGTCCCAGGTCGCACACTTCAACTCAAATACTATCTTGGTCACCCTTTTACCTCGTCCCCTTCGGTCTCCCCTCGCCACCAAGGAAAAAAAAATAGACGTGCACGGGAGCATGGCCAAACGAATTGGCCCCTTCTCTTCACATGCTCAAGTATCCCTACGTGGCCGGTGAGATTCATCGCCCGCATGACACCTGTTTCAGTATTACCCGCCTTTGTATTACAACGAACTGCACCTATGCTGTTAGCATCCCCCCCGTCGTGGATGCGTTATAGAAGTTCTCGCCTTCCGAGACGAGTTTCGACACACGGACGTTTCCGGCAACAATACCCTGCAGGTACTCTCCTTGCACCACTGCCATCAGGATTCGCTGCGCAAGTCGTGCGACCGTCTTTGAATTGATTTTCATATCACCGAAAGGCGGATGACGTGAACAGACAATCTTGCCTGGCTATCCCCATGTCGGGCATCTAGTGGACCTCGTGTAAGCAGGTGAGAACCTCGTCTGGAGGTATAAAAACGACGGGCTCGTATGGATGCCCTCCATACAACCATCGATATGTGTTACTGGAGAAGGTGAGTAGTAAATGTGTCTGCCGCCACCAAGTCTCATGTCCTTTTATTTATGAAGAGTGAAGAACACTTATAAAGCGTGAGTCCGTCTTGCATCTATTATAGACTCTAAACCAATTCTGCCACAGATGTGGGCATGTCATAACCCTGGTAAGACGATGTTCTGTTCGTTGGTTGCCATTCATGACGTCCTTACGATTAAAATAGCCCGATGAAGAAGTGCGTCAGCCCATGTTATGTGCTGTGGAGATGTGATTAACGCCGTCTAGATCAAGTGTGATCTTCGCAATTGCAAGTTTAGTACCAAGCACTCCAAAGACTGTGCTCCACCGCAATGTACCAAGACATGTTGGCAATAGTAAGCGCTCCATTCGTGCTTGTGATCTTCCATACTCATCAAGACCCTCAACCAAGTCACCAATATCCACAGCAATATGGTGCGAGACTCGTTTCGACTTGCGAACTTGTTGTGGATGACCAATTTTCAATACAGCGCCTCAGATTGACAAGAAATGCCCAAAATGTGGTTGATCGTGCAGACGGCGTTGGCTCCCTTGCTAGAGTTGTGGTCTTGGAGAAAGACTCCTTCAAAATGGACACTTTTGTGCATAGTAATAGATGTGGTGTCGTGATATAGACAGAGTATGCATGTATAAATGTATCTGGCTAGTCATCCCCAATGTCGTGTTTTTTCTTGAGCTGGGCGAGCTCTTCTTCTCTCCGAGCGAGGTCAGCCTTTGCTGCTGCTGCATCTTGTTTGGCGGGCATGTGGTAAAGCACGACGATGTACCGTTCTTGCAAGTGAAAGCCGTTCAGGTGATCGAGTGCATTCTTTGCCTACAGACATGGATGAGGGCACACCGGCGAGGGAACGTACGGCTCACGTCCATTACGTCGTCGAATACAACGAAGGCTGTACCCTTTGTCTTTGGCTCGTTCCCGATACGAATCTGCCTGATGCTCCCGTAGCGGCCAAAGAGGTCATAGAGATCCTCGCCAGTGATCTGATAGTTGAGGTTTTTGACAAAGAGGATGCGGTTTGCGCCAGGAGGGAGCTTTGACTAGTTGTGGCTCAGACAGAGGAACAGGACGAGAAGGAGGAGGACGCACTGTCGGTCGGGGCACGGACATACTTGCTCAAGTCAACGCGTTTTCGGTTACATAATCCTCAAGGTCTTGTGATCGGCAGTGTCTATTTTTGTACTGTAGGCTCATTTCGAATATGCTCCCGCTAAGCGCTCGACAGCCGCACATCCACTCGACCCTCTGACACACACGACAGTCCCTCCCCGTCCGTCTTCACCATCGGGCACAACACACTTGATGTCCTCCTCGCGCGGACACGGGCACTCGGAGGGCTGAGATACGCAGGCCAGACTGTCGGGACACAAATACGAGGGGCATGCGACTGCACGACATGAGCATCTCCATGTGTGGGTGAGCAACGTACACGGACCTGCTTCCGCATGCGCAGTCCACTGCGAGCCTGTTTGTGGGGGCTGCTCTTGTCTTTGCTGTTGTTGGCCTTGATGACCAAACATGTGGTCGAAAAACCCAAACTGTGCCGTCACGACGGAAGACAGCGAGGCAAGGAGAACACTGGTGATGAGGAGCCTCATTTCGACGTCCCAAGTGTCGTGCCGTTGTCAAGGACAGAGGCACTTTGCCACAGAAATTATGTAATAGCTTCCCACCTCCCAGCGAGTACTTCAAGAAAACGAAGATGTATAAGTATTGGGGTAATTGTATCCTATCTAGCCTAACATTACGGACTCGTAAGAGATGATACAAATCAACTAACAGCATATGATAACATGGGCATAACTCCGTAGATTCACCATAACACCCTACACGACCCAGACCAGCCAGCATTTACTTTGCACAACAATCAACATTGTGAGCACCATTCCGTGAACATTTCCACTCCGGCGTCCTTGGTCAGACTCGTCCTTGCGAGAGCCCCGAGAGGCGGAGAGACCCAAGATGAGTTATCGCAGTGCTTGGCGCGGAGAAAAAGGCGTTCGCTCGAGGTGAGCAACCTTGCTTCCTTGCACGGGCGTGCCAAGACACGATGAATCCGAGCCATCGAGACCAGATGAAAGACGCTTCTTCGAACCCAGTTTCTTCGCCTTCCTCTTTAGCGGCGCATTCTCCTTGTCCTCCTCGGATCTGTCGCTTTGGGAGTCGCCTCCAGACGGCAAGGAATGTCTGGGAGAAGGAGAACTCCGGCGATGTCCACTCTCTCGAAAGATGTCGAACCCAGGATAATGCCTGGACTGTGGGTCCATAGACGACTCCGTCGCCGGGTCGGCGTTTATTTCGCGTGGAGACGAATGTCGGTGCAACGGTATTGGTGCTTGGGAATTTGCATGACTTCGGGCGAGTCTAACACACTATTCCAGTCGACCGAAACACAAATGAGCGAGGAAACCATACCCATTTCCGAGTCGCGACGGCCGAGTAGGAGTCACCGAGGTGGAGGGCATAAATGGGACAGGATGAGACGGAGAAGGCTTGACGGCATTATTGGAGGAAAGGACGCCTTCTGCATCCAAAACGCGGCGTTTAGCTGGGTTGAAAGGGAGGGTGTGGGACGGGGACAACGGGCGTTTGTACTTTCGTGGCGTTTTGAAGACGGTCGGTGTGAGAAAGTGTTCGAGTGAAAGGTCTCGGAGTGGCAGACGACGGCGCGTCTCCATGATGGACGGTGCTGCCGGTGGAGATTGAGAGGCGCGAGCGAATTGGAGATGAAGATGGAGATCAGCGAACGGCCGACATCACCTTGACCTCGCTGAACGTGGTCTGTCACACCACGAAAATTTGCCACCTCGACCATAACAACAACAAACAACAGATTACTCTACGGGCATGACCACATCAAATACTCCCGTCCCCGTCCCGTTGGGCCGCCCCAGCACAATGTTGCCCGATGGTGTAGAAAGGTCGTCAAAGTCCCCATACAGTGTGGCATCCGACAAAAAGGCCGCTGTCGTTTCATACGACGCCTTCAAGAGTGGCGACGGGTTTGTCGACAGTCCCTTTCGGTTGAACGGCTTGTATCCACCATCAAATGTCTGCCGTACGAGTTAATTTCCGGAAACACGCCATCGACGCGTGCTTACCATATAATCAGCAATCAGCTCGAGATGTCTGATGTCGACATCAATCTTGTAGGCGCTAAAAACACCCCCGACCTCTCGTAGAATGGCAGAGCGTGCCATCTCCACACCGTAGGTCTTCAAGATCGCATAAATATCGTTCGAGTAGATGGTATCATGATTGATTATAGTGCCGTCTGCTCCACACGCAAACTGCCATATACCGCGGAAATTCGATCCATTGGTAGAAAGCTGCATCCATGGTCTTGAGAACGCGTGCAAAAAGAAACATAATGGACAAACCTGGATAGCCCCATTTTCATTCGCGAGTCTGAAGCAATCCACGATGCCGGGAATCTCACGGATGACAGTCTTGCGACAGGCGCGCTCTACGACCCCAACCAAGAGAAGCTTTGGAAAATCAGCAGAGAACTAGAGCACTGGTTAAAGCGAGCATATAAAGTAGTCCGCCAAACCACCTACTTCCAGCTGGAATGAACATGCCGATTCCGAAAATTTGAAGTTGGAAGCTTGAGGAAAGATGTTGATGAAATTATTTGCAACGGCTTGTGCTCGCACGCGCGTGGCAGAACCTGGCCGCTCTTTGATAACCTCCGCATCATCTCTATCATCATCTCCATCAGACGCATACGCAGCTTCTATTGCAACGTCGTCGAATTCTTCGCCGCTCTCCTCGTCAGACTCGTATGAGGCCTGTTCTTTTCTCTGACGCGCACGCTTGGCGTCCTCGGCATCGCCTTGTTCGCTTTCTGCATCTCGGTTATTTTCAGTAGGCTCTTCGCCGTCGGCTTCTGCGTCCACCTCTCCTACAGCAGGCTCCTTGCTTGCAGTACCTTTACCAAGTTGCGTTATCTGGCTCCTAAGGTCTGCATCGAGTTTCTTCATTTCCAATTGTATCTCGCGCTTCAATGTTGAGGGAAAGCGACTCGAGAACACGGCAAGAATTTCAAGCGCATTGACGTCATACTCTTCAGCGTATTCCTGCTTTGGGTAGAAGAAGAGGTTGATGCTGTACTCCGTCCGACGTGCATCACCCTGAACGCTTTGACGCTCCTTCACGGTAACATTGTCGATAACTTGCGAAAGAATAAGTCTGCTGGCTCTCTTGCTGAATGTTGTTATATCGGCGTCCGAAACACCAGGCTCGACGTCCATGGTCATCGATGGCGTTTTAGGCTTTTGAGAGGCTGTCATCACTATCTCCCTTAGGCGAGGTATCCCTAGGGTGACATTCGCAGCACCGTGGCCTATGGCAGAGGTGAATGAAACTGTAGATAACCAAGAACACGAATATCACTTGCCGGCGAAGTGGAACGTGTTTAGGGTCATTTGCGTCGAAGGCTCGCCTACTCTGTAATGGGATGGGCAGGTGTTACAATAATCAGTAGAGAAGAGACATACCCTTGCGACGCCAACAAGCCAACTGCTTCGCCAGGCTCAACGAGACTCTTCAAATATTTGACGTTCATCAAGAGGCGGAAGTATCGGGGTTTCATAGGGTGTTGTCTGCGCGTAATTGTCCGCTTGTCTTCTGCGGTTTTAGACTTGATGGTCGGGGGGTTGGAGTCCAGATAAGCACTGACGGACTCAGCGAACTTTTCAGAGGTACTTCCGAGGTAACGGGATGGACTGAACAGATCGAGAACCGGAGCCATCTGTTCGCGCGGCGCCGGGACATATTTGCCAGAGCGTACTTTGGACTGTTTCAATACCTGCTTCATATAAGCCACCGCTTCCTCGTCATCGATCGCTCCAGCGATGTCCTTCGGTCTATACAGATTAAGAAGGGTATTTTGGTTTTCTGCCACGAACTTGAACTGGAAGAGATGCTTCTGCTTAGTAACATCGAGACCGTCGCCACCGTATAGGAATTGGTAGACGGAGGAATCGCTACCGCGCACGGTATGGTCATAATGGATGCGAATGCCCTCCAAGTGTTTTATCAAACATCGTTGCAAGTACCCTGAACGAGACGTCTTCACGGCCGTATCGATAAGACCTTCTCGACCGGCCATACAATGAAAGTAGAATTCTTGCGGTTTGACGCCCGTCAAGAATCGACTCGATATGTATCCACCAGCAATCGCCTTTGTCTCGAACGATTTGAAGGACGGGAGTGTTTTGCCACTGATCATGACTGGTACACGTCGACCCTCTAGCTCTTGTTGGCCCAGGGCGCACGATATCTGCTGAGCGTTGACCGCGCTACCCTTGGCACCGGACTGAGTCATTGCCTGCATGTGATTATGGGGAAACTTGCGCAGCAGTCCAAAGGGTATACAAGCATCAGCGATTGATTTCGTGAGTTTTGCCAACTTGCTTTTGACGGTAACATCAAGACCTGCCATTTTGTTGTCATCCCGGAGTACGTCTTCAAGGAGAGACCGGAGTGCGGTCGGAACATCCTCTTCCTCGACTTTAGACAACGAAGGAAAGTTTTCGATGGCACCATCAGTGCCGAGGTTAGCGTTCTTCTGTAAGATGACTTTCCGGTCTCCGTCTCCATCGGGTGTCAATACTAGATCGTCCATACGGCAAGTAAAGGCCCGATGCTGCAAGAACTTGGTAAACAAGCGGCTGAGGATACCAAGTAGTTGACCCGCTACAGCCGGTCCATACAACTCATGCACAGAGTGCACGAGCCCGTAGTCTGTAGCACCAAATGCCGATTTGTCAAGAATACCACGAAGTAATTCTCCGTCAAGGAAGACGATCTTGTCTTCTGAGGACCCCTTCCCCCAGAGATTTCCCGGGACCTTCGAAGTGGACTCCAGGTTTAGCCCTTCCGCGTTATTAGGAGTGATATTCAAGAGCACGGTAGAAATCTGGACCCTGTAAGAGAATAATATGCCGGAGTAAGACACTGCGCACCACTTGCTTCCCTGTCCAAAGGGGCTTCGGTACCCATATGGTGGGCGGAAGGGTCTTGAGATGATCAGACGACGATCCACCGCTTTCCGGCCGAAGAGCACCGTACAGAAGTTGAAAATACTCGTCTCGAGAGAAAAAGGTGTCTTGACATGTCATCCATACACCAGCGACGACGTGGTCCTGTATTAAACCTCGAAGAGGCTTCCCCGATGTCGGTACTAGATATTGGTTGTCTGCATTGGCAATAAACCTGGCCTCAGCTTGAGCTACCGGATTCTCTGGGAATCATCGTTCAAAGCCGTAAGACAGCGCAAGTGGTCAACATACGAGGGAAATGGATATTCATCTCTGCGCAGATATTAGCGAGTAACAAAACAATAAAATAAACACATTACCGTCACCGTCGAAATCGGCTTGAAAGAGGGTAGATAATTAGCGACATATGTTGCAATGTTGGTTACGAACATGAATATACCATTGTAGGAATTACTGCATAGGAAAAAAATTATTCCGAGTCCAAGGGAGGAAATAATGCAAGAACTAACCAGTTTGCATAGTGCAGACGTATTGTCTTCTCGCCTTGAAGAATGCGCGCCTTGTGGCACATCATACTTGGTTTGTGTAGTGTTGGTTGCCGGTTCAAGATCAAAATATCGCCGTCTAGAAGGTGGCGATGTACCTTTTTATTGATCGACGGAGTTTTTGTCGAAAGACCGTTGCGTCCACTACCGTGCGCATCCTGTGGTGTGAAGAGCATGTCAGCAATGGCTTGACGTTGTTCTTTCGTCATTTTATCCTAATATGAAGTCGAAGTTTAGTCACATTTCAAAGGAAAACAAGGAAAAAATCACCAAGGATTGTAGGCGCCCGTCTTCAAATTCCACCATGGTTGCACCAGGGTAGCTCTTTGGTCCATTTATCACCCACTGACGACAATGATGGACGTTCAGTGGTGTGACGGGTTCTGGATATGTCAACTTCCTAGCAAAAACAGGTGGAATGCCAATCTCGTTTGGCTCAATATTGACATCAGGAGAAATGACCGAACGCGCTGCATAATTAACACGCTTTCCCTATATCGCCTTGATAAGTCGGTATCAAATGCAGAAGATTCGTGAAACGAACCATCATGTGTTTTCGGAATAGGCCCTCCTTCTTTTCGAGGCCCTGCTTTATGCCAGAAGGCGGTAGCTTACCCTGTCGAACAACTTGTGGATTTTTGCTGCTGTCGATGAAACTATTGACGTCGACTTGCAGCTGTATCAGACCTTCAAGAAGCGCGCTCAGCAAACGTCTGCGTGATGTTTCGTCCACAGTCGACGTTTTCGCAGACGCAGCTGCCAGGTCAGCATTTAGATCGCGTAACCTGTAGGATGTGTTAAGAATTTTAGCTAGGAGCTCATTTTGAGGGTTTTCGAATAGTATTTCCCCCATTTTTGACGGGGGCCTAAATCGTGTTGGTGGCACCAACACCACATCCATGAAGAATACATCGGGAGAGGCTAGAGCTAGCCCGTGGCGCGAAAGCGGAGCAAAAGGACCGTGTTGCCCAAACAGAAGAGAGCAGATGGTTGGGCAATTTTTGAATAGGCGGCGAAGGTGAGCACGACATTCTTCTGGAGGCATGACCCTTTCGTTACGGCCGCGTGACGTTTTGACCTTTCCACTAGCTGACTTTGGCAGTGCCTCCTTTGAAGTCTTGGGTGCCTCCCGTGCTTCCGCTTCATCCGAGTATGTCATATCTCCTTCAGGTTCCGATTCCGATGGTTCGTCGACTTCGTCAAGTATTTCATCGTCTACACTTGAAAAATGTCCCGCAGTTTGGGAACGAAGTACATCTGGGCGTTTGATGCCGAGTGCTATATTTCGATTTTTTTGCTTGGTGGGGAGATCATACTCGATAACCTTGGTGAAACCTTCCTTGCGGAATGTGTATCCGTGCCTGTCACACGTCAGGGAATTGAGGTAGCTCACAAAGAGATATACTCACGCCCGACAATTAGCACATGTTTTTGATATGGATGTTTTTATGAAGTCCAGGATGACCTCTTTTCGCGCTTGATAGACGAGTTCATTCTTGTAATGATCACGTTTGCTGTTCGGCGCACGAGAAAGATGGATGGCGACGTATAGTTCGATGCGTTTTTCAAATTCCTCCTCAGATTCATCTCGACTATCCTCGGTAGCATCAACACCTCGTAACCGGATTTGAACTTCGTCCACGCCGTGGGCAGCCTCGAGAAGACCACGCTCCAACAACCGTAGTTTAGCGACATATTTACACACCTAGATCAATGATTTATTCAGCTTGAGCAAACAACGATAATTAAAAATCGCTCGTACAACGGATCGAGAGACCTTGAATCTATGACAGAACAAACAAGTTCCACGAAGGACGTTATACATGTTTGACATGAACAGAGGATGGTACACAGGAGATGGTAGCTCAATGTGACCATAATGTCCGGGACAGGTGAAATAGTTGAGATGACACGTCGCACAACTGCACATGAAGAATTGCCGCAGAGTTACACCCGAGAAAAAGGCAACTCACATGTCATGCTGATCACTTGGACCGAGACCTGGGTCATACAGACCGCCGATATTGGGCCTGTTTAGGTCGTCGAGAAGGACTGGGTTTGTTATTTGTTTCACAGATATTCTGCGAATGTCTTCGGTGGATAGGAATGAGAATGATATGCTCGCGACAGTGGAGGGTACGGAGACAGCGACGTTCATGTTGAATGAGCAAAGATCGATATATATGAGTCTACAGACCGTAAGTTAGTGGCGGAACACCCAAACTCATTCGCTTGCCTGTCGTACAAGGAGGAATTGACAAGTCGATAAACTTTTTGCTCACTGTCGGTTACTAGTACATGGTAGTGGCTACATTCGGTCATTTTTTCCGACTACACAGTGATCACGTGAGAAGTTCGCAAGATCGTCTTAACTCAGCGTTCCGCTGCGTTTCACTCCTCTACCTTTTCCAGATTTACTCTTCTGAGCTTCGCATACCATCTCCGCAATCAACCTATTATACGTCTCTGAGTCTTGTTGCAGTGCATCGCGTGTTTGAAGAAGATGTGTCAGAAGGGATGACGTATTCGTCGTCTCGATGCGCAAGTCTGCAAGGTACTTTTCTAACTTTTTCAACGGGAACAAATTTAATTGATCTGCAGCAATGGTTAAGATACATATTTTAGATACAAATAACGAACGCGAGAGCCCACCTGTATCAAGTTTCAATAGGTTTTCTATTTTCGTTTTGTCTAGCTCTGGTTTAGGACCGAGGCTCAGCTGTGTGACCGTCGATAGTCCAGAACGTGCAGAGGGTTGTGGTGTATTCGAACGCGTCCCTGCTCGAGAATTACTCCGCGACGGGGGTGTACTCCGGATCAGGCCATTGGCAGCTCCGGGGGGAGCAGACACGGGTCGCGTGGAAATATGTAAGGGAGGCAACGGCTTAGCAGTAGCCTGAGGAAGTATTTCATCCAGGTTGACAGGAAGACCGAGGGCAATTAGGTGTTGCTGTCGTATACGAGACCGTACCCAACTGATTGGTTCCATAAGAGGAGGCGAGTTCAGCAACGACGAATACAAGTCACGACTGTAAATCATGAGCAGATGGACCAATAAAAGAACATGCGACGCACCTCGTTGAAGTGATCAGCATCTGACCAATGCCCTCTACCTGTCTGACATCTTCGTCGCGTGTTAGACTGGACAGTTTGTATGGCCAGACTGGATCAAGGATTTCCTCTATCTGAAGACTCAGATCCTGCAGAGAAGGCAGTGGGTCCAGACGAACGGGCCTCCAGACCAGCTGAGATGATTCTTGTACTTCCTCGCCAAATGCTGTATCCTCCTCGAAAGCAAAGTTGACGTCAGAGCCGCCTACGTCCCCAAAGTCTCCAAAGTCGGCAAAATCATCGTCCTGTGCAACAGACGGTGTTTTGGATTCCAGTGGGGTATGGAAGTCTTCAAAGTCGTCGAGCTGGTCGTGAGAAATAGCAGAAGAGAAAGTGGTCAGTGGTGGTGGGGGAGACAGCAGAGAAGGTGCTGGCGCAGGTGCACCCCAGACGGAGGAGTCGAAGCTGATGCCGTCGTCCAGGGATTGCATCGCGCTGGGTTCCTGCTTTCTGAAGTGGGATATTGTCGTGTAGCAAGTTGCGGGCTAAGGCAAGGTATCTTTTGCGAGAAGACATATATATTGGGCTGGTAGACTCGTTCGGACTTGGTCTTATGCCACCAAGCACCTACACTTTCCTATTTTCGCCACCACGGTATATCTCACCTCTAACCTCTCGCCATGTCCACCTGCGCCGCCTTTACGATGTACTCCACCTTAGCTTGCAGCGGCGCGATCTCCACCGTGCTTCCCGTGCCTGGGCCATCCTCGCAAGGTGCAAGGAAATCGATTGGAAAACTTCATGGATGCTTGCAATCTGGCTCCTAGGTGGCTTTGGACATCCACCAGAAAATATCCTGACCAAGATCGACTACCTTCGGTCAATGATGCTGCATCTTCCCGAAGACGTTCGTATATGCTGGAAAATGCAACATTCTGTTCTGCTGATCCGTCGTGCAGAGGGAGCTGATTCTATGTGAGCTCGTTCACTTGTACGCCCTAGCGAGGAGACACAGAGAGGCCCTTGATGAGTTGGAATTGTTCGGCTCAATTCCTTCATCTACGAATCGTCGCTGATTGATATCGAAAATAGTTCTCTTCCCTCATTCCCGTACCACGACAACGCTCTATTGCACATCTATGCGGGGATATGCTCTGTCCTTGCCTCTCAGAGCTCTGTAAGCGGGGCAGAGGAGCAATCCATCGACAGCGAAATGCTCGGTCGGGCCCAGATATTTTTTGAACGTGCCAAGTCTCTCGATCCCGAAAACACCGTCGTGGATACATTGCTAGGCATGGTATGGTCATTTTATCTAAAGATGCTATGTTTCAGTGACCTGTACTGCTTTAAGACCCAGAGCCTGGCCCAGACTCCTTTGCACATACACATACATCAGATTGAAGTCTCTGATGATGAGGTTGAGCTGAATCTCATCGAAACAGAATCAGTTCGCACCAAGAGACCACGAATTTGAATTTAATCGTTTATAAAACACGATGGACAAGTTGCAGGATCAAATGGTACTTTGTTGGGTATAAACTGAGTTTATCGCTGGGGTCACAGCGCCGCCACCCTATCCGGACTCCACCGATCCCTGGCGAGGCGTCACCAAGGGGATCCCCTCCCCCCCTTCGCGCCCCATTCTTTCTTCTTCGGCATTTTCTTTCGTCTCGCCAGGTGTGCCATCTTTTGTTGATTGCTCGGGTTTGCTCACATATTTTCCTTTCTTTTCGTTGGCTCGTCGCTGTAATTTTTTGCGTTAAATCAGCTCCGCCATCACCGTTATGTTCATGACAGAACCACGTCCTGAGAGAAGAGGGAGCCGTTGTTGATGAATCCAAGTTTCCTTGGAGACTATCTTCAGCTCTTCATTGGAATCGACTTGATCCAGGACTTCGACAAGTTCTTAATCTTCTTGAAGATTGGGCGTCAGACCCATCCTATGTGATTTCCCAGCGGATCTATGGCTTAACTTTGTTAAAAAGGCAGGCTGCTGATCTGTCAAAGGTTCTTAGATACCATTACATGACTGTTTCAAACTACAAGGTACATGCATAAATAGAAGGTAAGATATATCGTTCAGATGACTGCCTCCTGCCCACTTTCATTCAATATGCGTTTCTTCGATTTACGTTGAGAGCTATGTTGGGTGGTAGGTCGGGTATGGGATGCATTGGCAGGTGAGGATAGAGTGGTACTGAGGGAGGCTGCGAGAATTGGTGTCTGATGGGCATGGATTGTCTTCGGACTTTAACGCCATGTAGAATAGCCAGGAAGGCTGTATGCGTGACGGGTTTAAGAGGTTCATTCATGTCTTGCTAACGAGACAACAGGAACCGGTCTGAAGAAGGGAAAGTGGGCCCTTCTGTGACTGATATCTCGTTACCTCTCCACTTTCATAGTTAGCCGCACGGGTACGGGTATACACGTGACTATGCCGTTCATGTGATTTGCCGCGGCAACGTAGAATCCTCCCCGGTCCCTCCTGCGCCCTCGTTTCCGCCCATGATTCCTACAGTACTACTGCTTTAATTCGTACATAAAATCGCTTCTCTGTGTACGTGGAGAATCAAACGCACTTCCCTCATGATCACCTCGACCTGCCCTCCGTCGCAGGCTTTGACGAGGACGCTGCCTGGTTGTTGCTGGTGTCAGACGTGGTCAGGAGGCGCGAATGGGAAACGATGTGAGACTTACGCTAATAAGTCTACAGGGAAATCTTACGGTGCGGTCAACGAAACTGGCGAGACGGGCTGCATTGACTCTGGGTGATTGCTCGCTCATCGTGGAATGCGTCTGAGTGTCTCTTTCAAAATTCACACACCCATTTCATTCACTGCCGACACGCATTCACCACTGATATCACCTCGTGCACCCGAAGTGATTCGGACACGGCAACATCTCAATTTGCCTGATGTCCTTTGAATGGTTCTCAGTAGTGTACAAGGTCGCAAGTAAATGACGTACCAATAACCACTCCCAGTATGCCATTGAAAAACTCTCTGACACACGAGAACCAGGTGATTCCGACCGCGCATGTGTGGAAAGTAGTCCGAACACAAGTGCGTGGATTCCGCATGACAGCCAACGACTTCAATAGGCCACCAATCTCTCCTGCATCATTTATTTTCTCCTCTGAGTCATATATTGAGATGCCATACAAATATTTTCCCCCGTCCCACCTCGGTAATGCAGAATCCCAACCATCAGATCCATCTGTATGCTGCTCTTGAAAGGCCTCGTGCTGCAACCAGGTCGCCAGTACATCGCAAGCAACCTCTTTGAGGAGCTTGGGAAGCCTGAAGACATCTTCCTTCTCCAATGGATGTCCACCAAGTACCATCCGGGTACTTTGGATTAAGTGGTGGTTGCTTGCGGCTTGCGGTTTCTTCTTGCTGTCAATCAGATAGGCATGAGCAAGTCCATCAGGTTCTTCCTAATGGCATCATTTTGCTCTGCAATACCATTTCGCTGCCCATCCTGCAACAACTCGTGAACATCGCTGTCAGTAGGTATATCATGAGCAATCCAACCGCCCTTGAGCACAAGATAATGGCCATTCCGCACCACTACGAGGATCCTGGTCCCTCCGCCTTGAATACCGCGAGAGTGAAATAGGACGGAGACGACAAGAACCCAGACCCCCCTGAAGCGAATGCTGATACGTCCGTTGAAGATGTGAAAATTCGGGTCGTAGCCTAGTCAGCAGGGTCCACCGAAAGCGAGAACCAAGACGAAACGAAGGAAGACTGGGCTCTTCATGCCAAATATCGATGGAGTTGACTTTGAAGCTACAATCCCTGGTGTAAGCGTACACGCGGAGGATAGAACCACAGAAACTAAACGCCACGAAAGATTGTCGATTGATTTGAGATGAGAAAACTAAAAAATGCTATATCGACAACTCGAACCTGTTTGCAGGCTTGTTTTGCCAATACTTTGTATCCTGATACTTCAATTCACCACTGGAAACTACGTCCGCCCAAAAGGTCAGCATCGACATGTCTGTGTCACCAAAAAGAACAATGTCTGGCTTGCGACATCGGTCAACCAGCTACAACCCATGGGCTACCCACTTGCGTGGCCTTCATCTCCAAGTGTCCAGGTGCCAGCCCGGGCCTACAGGTACAGCGTCCACAAAGTGGACAATCTAGCTATCGGCTCAGCCCTTCATCAAATCCCAAAATGCACAACTTACAGTTTCGAAGAGATTTGCGATAGCCTTCTCTTTTTCGTCACTCTCTCTTGAAGTGGGAGCAGACGGCCCTTTACCTTTTAGGTTCCAGAAGTTTTCGTGAACCCGGTAAACACCTTCCTGACAGAGTACTTTGAAGAATTTGCCTTTCATGCCAGTGGGAAGGTTGGTTTCATTGAAAACAGACTCGAAAGGTGCCACCCATCTCTGGACTGAGAGAGCTGTCGATCTTGTAGTATGTAGATTGTTCCAAGGTGTGAGGCTTCGACCACAGCGTGAAATAATAACTCACATTCATCCTGTATTTGATTTTCCTAGGACAAAAGTCAGGATTGCGAGGCGTTGATTCCACTTGAAGAGGGGGTTATTTAAACGACTCGTCGGAGTCGGAGCCTCCATGTTTACACCTTTTATTACATATTGAAGTTTTTATGGCGTGCTGTTGCACTTAATTTGGAGTAGGCATATCCACCTGAGATATTCCGTATTCTTCGCATTCATCCTCTCGCCGCACGTATCAATCATGCGTCGTATTTTCGATAGTAATATCATCTATTACATAATGAACATACCCGGGCTGTGCGACAGTACTTACTGTATGTACCGCTCAGGCATCCGAGTCTGAGCCTAAATCGATCGAAGGTACTTCTTCATGATCAGATTCGTCCACCAACATGGGCGTTTCATGGGCCGGCCTTTTTTGAGAAATCGACAATGCCAATCCAGCAGGTATGTCGGACACGGTCTTTAACGGTGGTTTTATAGGGGGGATAAGTGAAATTTCCGTTTCCATCGGGAAAACAACGTTGGGGTTGGGGTCGGTGGTAGTTTGTACGAGTGACTCGATGGAAGGAGGTAAAGTCTGAATTTGTGGCGGATGGAAGGGTGTTTGCTGATCTGCAGCGCTCTGGCTGGCTTCTTTGGTGTGGTTTTGTAACTCGGAAGTGGTTGCGCGAATTTCCCCATCACCAAAAACCAGATCGAGCGAACGACGGACTGCCGTTTCTTCTGCGCTTTCCTCTGCATGTGAGAGCGAGATAGACTCCACAAAAGGTAGTGTTCGGACAAAAGGAGGACGACGAGGATGCAACAAAAGGTCAACACGAGAATGAAACTTGTCGCGTGCCCCTAGATTCTGTGCATGACATCAATTTCGGACATTCCACTCGAAGAATAGGCCCACGTACCTCCGAGGAATATGATTGAAGGACAAGACCGGCGCCCTTGTTCATGGCATACGAGTTTCCTTGTACACTTTCGATGCAAATCTCACGGACTTTTTTGATCACCCTCCCATGAAAGTTCGGATCGAACGAAAGGCTTGAGGAAGGTGTCGAAGGGAGTGACATTAGGATAGACAAGAGTATTCGGTTCGCAAGGGAGCGGGTGGAAGAAATAAGCTCAGCATTAAGCATACATTGGCCCACGACTAGCGAACCTCGTAAGCAGCTGAACATTCAAACGCAAATCAGGACACCCACCATCTAGAGCCGCAATCAATGTATCACATTCGTCGTTCGTCGAACAGATGGTAATATTGCTCGCTGAGAACACGCTATCCGCCTCATACTCTCGTCGTCTCTTCTTGCTTGCTTTTGATTGACTAGTGGTTCCTGAGTTGGTCTCTTTGTGTGGTTGATGGAGGTAGAGAGGAGATAAAACAGGAATGGTTACTTTCAGGAGTCGATTAATTCCGAGTGCAACACCAACAACAGGGCAATAATAAAGCAACTGGTGTGCACACCGTAGAAAGACATGCTTCTGTGGCCTATGGTCGACATGAATACTTGTAAAAAGTTCATCATCAGTGATAAGGCGTACCACTCAAGATTATTTTCAAGGTGAGACGAGATTATCATAATCAGTTTCGATATATGTGGGGCCAACAGGTCCCGTGTGCTGTAGAACAGGTTTAGTGGATACGCGCAAAAACGGGATGGAAATTACGTTTGGACCAAGCAGGAAAGCAGGTAACAAGCCTCGATCCAAATCTGTGGAACTACAGCGGATTCAGCAACTCTGTTGTGTGGATCAAAATAAGTTTGTCCCTAAAGAAGCCTGAGTATGCATAAAAAAGATGTCGCAGAAACCCACATCATCGTCGGGAGTACTCGACAACAAGCACCAACAAAAGGCTGCAAGATGTCCGATTGGTACCTTGACAGGGCGACCGATGGGCGCCCTGCGGATATCCGTAAGAATAAAGCGCATGTACCGGTGATATTAATGCTACCTCAACAATGCGCTAATTGCGCGTACTCCACGTTTCAGCCTGTCGAGATTGAGTGCAACTGTTGCCAAAGGATTGCCAACCGTTGCGTCGGTATGCGAGAGCGCGCTGGGTAACTTGCCATCAGAGGAACGTAAAGATCCCATGGCCTTACTGCTCAGTCGTGCACTTGCAGGGAACGTTGTTCGCAGGTTTAGCCAAGCAGACCAAGAAAACTGTAAAACCTCGTCCAAGCAATTCCGCCACAAGGTTATACCCCCAACTTTCCCTCCGATGCAGTTAAGAACAGCGTAGAGGTTCACGATGGCATCAAGGAGCCCATCCATTGCCCGATGCGAGGGATCGTTGAACGTCTTGTGACATAGTGCAAATAACCTTTGGCTGATAGCTCTATGCAGCGAAGGGTAAAGCGGTACTAGTTGCACGAGCGCCCGGATGGAGGACGTCTGAAAAATGATGAACACCTAGTTTTCATCACAGGCACAGAGTTACCTTGACATCCAAGTCACTATGTCCCTCTGCAATGGCGAGGAGTGCCGAGCTCACTTTGGGAACAATAGGGATTGCGACTTGCTTCTGAAACTCGGCATTGTGTCCTGCAGCACAGAGCACCAGAGTTGAATAGCGGATGGACGCTGTTATTATCGGGACAGGTTCAGGTCTCTGTGGAGAGGTCATAAAATACATGAGACGTGTGATGTCTCACAAACCGACAAGGATGGAAATACGATCCCGACCCAGGACTGGGCGTTGTCGACAAGCAGTGACGTTGACAAAAAGGACATTCGACATGCGATGCATATGGCAGCCCAGCGTGCTGCAGGATCTTTTGAGTGCATCAGCGAGGTGACGCGAGCCGTCCATTTCTGGAGATGGGGGGATGGCGCAAGGGAGGACGAGGAAAGGTGGTCCAAGACATAGGAGAGGTGAGAAACGCAGGACGCGTCCGTTACGAGAAACTGGAGAAGAGTGTCCAGTGGCATGACGGAGGCCTTTACTTTTCAACACGCCAAAACAAAGCCTTCCGATGCCACGATGCAGCAACCCGACCGGATCGAACTCGACCCCGCGGTACAGGGTCAACTGACGCTCGAGACGTTCCAGGTTCGCCCCAGCACTCCTTTGCCGCGCCCTGCTCACTGTTGATCCCAGGGGAAGTTCGACGTCAAGGATTTCGTGGGATCGGTGTCCGAGAAGTTGATTACGCAGTCAAAGACCTCCTCAGGGCGTGCGTCAGGCTCTTCGATGCCACCTTTGCCATCTAACGTGCTTCTCTACAGCTTTCGATCCGAAACCCTTCATCCGCACGTTTGAAGTAGCCGTCGACCGTCTGATAACAATCCGAAAGGATGTACAGACAAAAACGGAGCAGCTGGAGAAGAGCGTAAGAGTATCAGAGCGAGAGTATTCGAAGAAGATGGCTGAATTGAACAAAGGGTTCGAAGTATGTCCTATGTGCTCATTTCCGATCGCGTGACCGACTGCACATGTGCTAGGGCGTTGGCTCGTCGTTTTCGACAATGGAGACAAAGTTGAACGAGGTCGGGCACACGGCGATTCGGATAGGTGGGTCAGCTCGCTTCACGTGGGCCTTACACTTATGCTGGGTAGGTGAGAAACTCGAATCAGTCCACATCGAGCGACAGAGGGCGCAAGCAGCCCATGATTTGATCGACTATTACAACCAATTCTCCCGTGGGGATACGGCACGTCTTGACGCCCTTAAGAAGGAAGGCAAAGATGGTCGACGAGAAGTAGCCGTTATCCTCAGACGGCTGACTACCGTCGCCAGAGAAGTGGATCTTCCAATTGCAGACAAGGTGTGTTCTCATCAAGGGGTCGCACTTTTTGAACTCTTACGTATTACAAAGACGAGAGAGAACATCGACAAGTATTGTGAAAAGTTTGAGAAAGATATGCTCTATCTTTTCGACAAATGTTACCGCAAGGGCGATCCAAAGATGATGCATGTCTGTTTAATCACGATACAGTTCATCGTCAGTCCGGTGTCTAATATTAACTTGGCAGCACTGTGCTCAAACGCTTCTGGATTTCAACGGCGGTACATCATGCGTGCAAGTATACGTTAACCAGCATGACTTTTTCATGAACAAGGTACGGGATCATGTGGACCAGGGCGACAATCTGTATGTCTCTCCTTCTCTTTCGTTTGACTCGACTGTATTTGTGTTGCAGATGGAGCACAGTCTCAAACCCAGATCAAAGCACCCCTCGATCCGAATCTGGCCTGACCGAATTGCTTGGAGAAATCAGGGAAACAGTCGCTCAGGAATCCCAAATTGTGCAGGCTGTTTTTCCGAACCCACCTCTCGTCATGCAGGTATTCCTTCAACGCATATTTGCTCAACCAGTTCGTCCTTGTCATCCTTCCGCGGCGGTGAGCGTTCTGATAGGATTTTTTAGATTCAACAATATGTCGAACAGCTACTGAATATGGGGAGCACCATATCAGAGCTGGCATATTTACGAATACTGCAGCTCATTCATCTCGAAACTTCTGCCTTGGTTGATGACCTGAAGAAACACGAACTGCCCTCACTGACTCCTAGTCGATCCTCGTCCCTCGAAGGTGCTGCCCTATATATACCACTCATTAATACCCCTTCGACTGCCCTTGGCGCTACCACTACCACAATCTCGGCAATGCTAGAAGCAGCCATGGAAGAATTGTTCATGCCATATACTGAAGGGCAAAAGTGTATCGATCGCGAGAGCAAAAGCCTGACGGATCTCTATGGGAACCTCCTCAGTCCTTTTACACAATTTCATGTGCGTTTAATCCCCTCCTTTCTTTTCTTGCCATTCCTGAGTCGAATAATGCATCAAGATGAAAATACAGAGAGAAAAGGGAAAGGCTACTATGTTTGATCGCATGGTGGACCGTTTAGGAGCGGCTGCTGCCAATACGTCAACGATGGCAGCGTCGGCCACCTCTGCGCAGGCAGCAGCAGCTATCATACGATTTGGTGGTATGGTGTCGGATCGTGTTTACGAGAGGACTTCCGAAGAGCCGACACGTGAGGAAGACGGTTTTCTCAGCATTGACACGGCGGAGAAAATGCTCAAGTGGCACGCCGAGGCTGTTGGGCGGTGCGTCGAGCTTAGTGCCCAAAATGACGTGTGAGGATGTCTCGATCACCCTTGAGACTGCACGCTGATGACACGCATTCGTAGACCAAAGAACACGTTCGTCCTACTTAAAGTATTGGCCGAGGCTATCGCAGCCTCTTATCTTGAAGTTGCTGTTGAAACGTGAGCTTAGCGCAGAAACGCAATGCGCCGTCATTTATTCTGCCGTCCACAGTGCACATGCCCGCATCGAGTCTGCCGACCCAAAGGCAGAGCCAGGCTTCCAGGCTTTGAACGTGATCCATACGGTTGACCTTGTATGTCACCTCTGGCAACACTACGTCAACGTCGCCTTGTTCCCACTGGCGGCCGCATCTGTCACCGTCCGACGTGAAATGTCTGTCTTTAATAACCAAGCCGTCAGTCGTGTCGAAGGTACTAGTAACAATCTACTGCAACGACTGATCGACTGTAAGTTCCGACTACATGTTCCCGGGCTCGTTTTGACGACGACGACTAGCTATCGTGTCTTGGTTATCGGTGCAACTCGGAAAGCAAAAGAAGAACGACTTCAAGCCTCGCAACGACGATCAATCGTTTGCCCGAGTCAACACAGAGCCGTGCATTACCTGCTGTGAGATGTTGGAAAAGATTCGGGATGTCGCGTTTCAGACGCTAAGTGGTAAAAATCGTGAGGTGTTCCTCACCGAGATCGGCACCTCGTTCCACAGGTGAGCAACGCTGTTCGCGTTAAAAGTGCAGATGGTAAATAAATAAATATCCCCATCAGTCTCTTGTTGGATCACCTGCGCAAGTTCCCCGTCAGTGCGACGGGGGGACTGATGCTTGCCAAGTAAGTTTGGTGCCGTCGCGAGGTGTCCACGAACTCAAGTCGGTTGACGTGAATAGGGATCTCAAGTCTTACCAAGACACTGTCGTGTCGTTCAACGTCCCTTCTCTTCCCGAACGTTACGAGTTCATCCGACAGCTAGGCAACGTGTTTCTTGTCCGACCTGAAATTTTACGCTCGTACATTACCGAAAATTACCTCGGCCGGATCGACTCGAGTCTGCTTAGGCCATATTTAGCACAGAGAAGTGATTGGGTCCAATTCGAAAACCGATTCAACGAGAGTTCGGAGACGGACGACGCAGTGGCCGACGTTGCTACCAAGGGTCTAAAAGACCGTTTCAAGATTGCGCGCCTGAGCATGATGATGAAGGAATTGGAAGGTTTGAAGCCTGGAGATGGTATTGCGAGTGGTATCACTCAAAACACTGTCGTTACTCGAACGTAGCTAGGACGTTATCGATGTATCTTATGTAGATAGCTATGCCTTTATTCGCCTCGGAAGACTGGTGGTCTCTTTGCTTTGAACGCTTCCAGAGCTTCCGTGCGGTCTTTGGTTGTCAGCAAGAGATCATACGACGCCCTTTCAAAGTCCAGACCTGGCGAACATGTGAGTAGCCGAGAGAGACGAGAAAGATAGTCCTGTTTACCAGATTCGAGAGAAAGGTCCGTTGCGCGTGAAATGGCCTGCTTCGCTGCACGGAGTGCCAATGGTGCTACAACGAGGATCAGTGGCCGAAGCATGCGCAGAGAAAAAACTCGACCATTTTTGGCAATGTCCTGGGCGAGTTGGAGCGCACGATCATAGGCAGAGGACGAGGGACCGGATATATAATCCACCACGCCTGGACAGTGTCAGTATGAGGAGAGAAAAAAAAAGAACAATGCAAAAACATCACCCCATTCGAGTGCCTCGGCAGCAGAGAGCATACGAGCAGTAAAGACCAGATCTTTGGCCTTGGCCAAGCCGAGCAGACGAACGGCGCGTTGCGTACCACCTGCACCAGGAATAATCCCAAGACGGACTTCAGGCAAGCCGATCTTGGTGACGTCATGAGCTACGATAACCCGGTCATTCGATGGGAAAACAAACCAAAAAGGGGAGACGTACCAGCAACGCGCAAGTCACATGCAAAACTGAGCTCGAGACCGCCGCCCAGCGCGGGACCGTCTATGGCAGCGATCGTAGGCATGGGGAGGGACTCAAGCTCGGACAAGGCGGAACGGAGGTCGACGAGAAACTTGTTCACCTGGACGAGCGTCATGGTGCGTCGCTCGGTGAGATCGGCACCGGCGCAAAAGGCGCCGGGGGTGGTGGACCGTACGATGAGCGCACGAACGCTGGGGCGAGTTGGGGGCGTGAGGTGTGAGGTGTATGGCTACTCACCTCTTGTCGAACTTGAGGTTATCGAGGCATTCATGGAGCTCCTGCAGGGTGATGAGGAAGAAGAGTGTATGCGGGTGTTGGATACTGACCTGGAGCATTCGTAAAGAGATGGCATTCTTGCTTTGAGGTCTATTGAGAAACAGACAAGCGAGAGAGGGGTCGGATGGGACTGTCTGAAGATATGCCTCGGCAGCGCTGTTTGACGAAAAGGAGCGACGAATGACGGTACCAAAGAGACGAGAACCACGATAGAGCATGGTGTGTTGGTCAGGGCCAAGTCAACAAGAGAACGAGCATGATCCGGTGCAAGAAAAGAATCGTTGTTGACTACTTACAACACCAAACTACAAGGTCGCAACAATCTACATGTCGAGCAAAACGGTACATGGTTACAAGGTATCCGGTGCCTTTGATAAATACGTTGTCAAGTTAAATATCCATAAAACAACAATGATGGTAGCCAGGTGAAAGCTTATATAGCTTGGCCAGGGGAGGCATCCCTTGCTATTCCCGTGTAAAAGGAATCGACCGAAAAGCGGGTTCCTGCCCGTTCGGTTGACGGAGATATTGGGTGGCTGACAGAGGGGCGCAAAGCATTTGGTAAAGAGGATTGGAAGTGGGATGCCGGCGTGGAGTCCACCTGTCCGGCAGCAAGCTCGTGGGGATTGGGCATGTTAGATGCAACATGAGGGTAGACGAGGTTGTGGTCGTCTGAAGAGTATGCTCGCTGAGGAGCATATTCATGAGGGTATTGGGGATATGCTACGGGATATCCACGGGGACCCAAGGGGTTTTCTGCCTGGAAAACCTGGGGGTGAAGAGCATACGCATGCTCTGGATAGTAAGCTGCCATTGGAGGGGCAGGGAGGGCCATGGGAGTGCCGTAATGGCCGCTGTCGGAAGGGGAACCGTGGTCTAGGGATGTGGCATGGGCAAGTGCAGGGTCGGTGGATACGACGGTGGCCTTGTCGAGATATTCGGTGTCGTCTTCATAAGTGGATTGACGGCGTTTCAAGAAGAGTAAAAAGATTGCGAGGATGGCAGCGACGGCGATGAGGGCGACGACGGTGAATGTGCCAGCGACGGCGGCGGTGTTGGAAAAGAAGCTAGACAAGAGGTCAGCGATGGGGATGGTGAAGGGGAATGGACGGACCCGGATGAGGAAGAATGGGTGGTGGCGGTGGACGAGGGGGTGGCAGGTGTCACAGTGTACAAAACTACGGTCGAAGATGCACTGGATGCATCTGCGGCGGCGGCGGTCGTGAAGGGGATGGGAGTCGACGGGGATGGCTGTGCAAGTGCGCCTGCAGAGGACGCTGGAGAGGAAGTGAGGGCAGTGGGGAGGGGCGAGTGGGAGCTCGAGGTGGGTGTGTCAGGGGAAGAGGAAGAGGAGGAAGAGGAGGGGGGCGGGGGGGGGGGGGGGGGTGGGGTGGGGGGGGGGGGGGGGGGGGGGGGGGGGGGGTGTGGGTGTGGGTGTGGTGGTGGCTGGTGTCGTGGGAGAAGAGGACGGGTCGGACGCAGAGGGGGACGGGGACGAGGCGGAGACGGGCGAAGAGAGCGCGGTGCCGGTGGATGCGCGGCGTCGGTGGGGGGGAGCGAGTGCGGGCACGAAGGAGAGGAGGTGCATAAGGAGAGTGTGAGCGGAGGAGCGAGGAGGGCGGTCGAGTGATTTGTCAGCGGCGAGCGTGCTCCTCAGGGCGTGACCGGCTCGCCTCTCTGCACTGCATGGCCGTGTCCGCGTCAGACGTGCGGAGTGCACTCTCCCTCCCCAACCCGGGCCCTCCTCAGCCCCGCAAGCCGTCCGCAAAGAAACCAGACGGCATATCCCGCGAACTCTACTCGCTCATCGGCCCCTCCGCACCGTCCCTCGCTGCCCATCTCGCAAAACCGAGGCTGAAGCAGAAACCCAATCTCGGCGCAACCGGCACGGTCAAGTGGTACGCCGTCGAGCGTCGCCCCTTCCCCGCTCACCTCGCACAGGGTGCACAAACAGTTCACCAACAGCGCGCGATCAGACGCACTCCAGCTCTCCCACTGGGTCAAGCTCGCCGACCCCGACTCCAGTACGTCCCTCTTCCGCTCTCCTACTCCTCCTCATTCCTTCCTAGACTATCCCTTTGCAAAGTACAACGTACAAGCCAACCGTTACACCTACTCCCAGGACGAATACACCCGTCTATTGCAGGGTCCGTCCACGCCATCTCCTCGCTCCCCATCTCACTCTCCCCAGACAGCGAATGGACGCGCGAGGAAACCGACTATCTGTTCAATCTCGTCCAAGAGTACGACCTCCGGTGGTATGTCATCCATGATCGCTACGATTACCCCGATGGCCCTGTCCGTGCGATCGAGGTACCCCTCCCCCCTCCCCACTCATCCCCCACTCACTCCCCCACACAGGACCTCAAAGATCGCTACTACAGCGCGTGTCGCAAACTTATCAGGAGTCGTCCCTGGTCCGGCGACGAATCCACCAAATCCCTCCTCCTCAACACCTACCAGTTCGACAAGGGTATTCCATCCCTCATATTCCATTCCATAGCTCACCCAGCCGAATCCAGACAGAGAAAATATGCGCAAAAATTACATTGCCAGCCTCGAAGATCGATCTCCCGACGAAATCGCAGAAGAAGAGGCCTTGTTCGTCGAACTAAAGCGACTCGAACAAAACGAGCGCAAGTTCAGAAAGGATCGCGATGACCTCCTTCGCACCCTCCTCGGCGTCGACTCCGGTCTCTCCGATATTGTCGTCGAGGAGGACGGTCCTTCCGCACTCTCCATCGAATCCGTCAAAAAGAAAAAGAAAGCTACAGCCGTCGACTCGGACGTGCCCCCAACTCCATCCAACATCATTCAGCTCGGCCCGCCCGTAGCCAGAAAACCTCCTTCCGCAAAGTCTGCTGTCTACGGTGCGTTCGTCCCACTCCCTCAACCTCACCATCTCATCCGGCTCCAGATGCACAACATTGCATCATTCGAGTCGATCCCCCCGTTGGCGCCACTAACACAACCAAAGTCACTCATGTTCCCGTCCACCTTCGTAGTTTCAAACTCCCCGTTCCAAAGCCGACCATTGCACCAAAGGTCGCACAAGCACTCGGTGAACTAGGCATCATACATGCCCGATTAGTCATGCCCACAAGGGAAAACTGTTCTCGACTAGATTCTTTGTTAGAAGGTGCGACTGCTTTGATCGAGACCAAAAAAGTCGTGGATAGAGTGGAGCAGGACATTCGAGTACTCAAGGCCAGGCTCGGCATCAGAGAGAGTGAGAGTGCCGATGGTGACGCCAAGGAGATAACACCTATGGATGTCAAAGACTCGAAAGAGGACAAGGATGCCGATGGTGAAGCAAGGGCACAGAGTGTCGTTAGCGGCAGAAGCAGGAAACAGGTGAGCCGCTTCTGTGATCTCCACCAGTCTCGAGTACTGAGCGTTCTTGTAGTCACGCCGCTCCGTGTCGGCATCTTCGATCGATACTTCTGCATCGTTACCGCGCGTGGGGACAAAGAGGCAAAAGAGAGTATGATTTTCGCAATGTCCTAGCATGTTTTACGATACGGCCTTACATTGATTGAAATAAAGCACAGTTTTAGTCATGAGAAAACCGCAAGAAAAAGTTGACAATGATAGCGACTAGTAAAAAAACATTCATCCAGTGAACACGGGAAACAATATATAGAACTTACTGAGCAACGCAACGCACAGGACGGTCTGTGAAAATTCGATCAGTGCTCAGCATACCAAAAGCAATAGTAACACAGACCGGTCCGAAGCGATCGTCATATGGCCCACGACCACCGCGACGGATGGACGCGGCTCGCCAGTGGTAAGTATATAAGGCATACACCATCACGGCCATGGCTACTTGTGTCAAAAACGCGTTCCACTCCACCGTGTGATGAGCGACGTACCCACGGCCGAAAACATAGCAGCGCTAATCCTTCCCACCTGTGAACGTACAAGACGTCAGTGAAAAAAAGGACACCGGATTCAAAGGATGCGCACCTGGTCGCCAAAGTTGAGTAGACCGACGGCCAACCCGCCGAGGACGACGGTGAAATGGAGCCATGACAGAAAGGTTCTCTCGTTGGCAAACGAGACTTTTGGTTCTACCCTAACAGGCAGAGCGATGCGCTTGGAAGCAGTGCGCTGGAGAAGAGGCTGGGTAGACATCCCTTTATGTTTTGATAGATAGGCAGCTGAAAAAGACAGACGAATCGCCGCCAAAGTTATTCCGGCATTTTAATTCGCACCGAGAGCCTTCCTTTTGTGGAATATTAGCCCCTGAGGTGCGCCGCAAATGCGGCCACGCAGCGTGTGCCTTGATACTTGCTGTGGTGCCGTGGCATTTATAACCCGGACTCGAGCTCCCTTGATCTCGACCACTAACATGACACGTCTCCCTCAACAAGACGTCGAGTACGTCGACGTCAGACAGACCGGCCTCGAACCGGCCACCTTTTATGAACAATGGATAGACCAATGTACGTGGTATGCCTTTGTATCCCTCCTGGGCGCCTACCGTTTCTTCTCTAGCATCTGCGAAGATTCCCAATCCCGAACTGATTGGGTGAGTCGTTACGTTTACCCGATTGACCGTCTCGATCGACGACGTCTCTAGCGCGGACGCCCTGCGACGATTGTATCCAGGGCACTCGCTCGTCATCTCCAGCGAGTATAGACTCAACCTCTTTGATCTTCCTGGTGTGAGGATAGACTCGGACGAGGCTGAGAAAGAGCAAGTTTCAAGCATCGCCTTTACGCCGATTCACAACCGCACCGGGGGTAAGGTCGCTGGATCACTCGTGGACAATATCATCCTTGGCTCGTATAAAGTGACGTGGAACGTAGGTGTTTTTGCTCATTCCCTGAACACAGCTGACGGGATGGAGTAGGAGAACAATTTTGTCGTGCACATCGCCAAAGTATGCAAAAGTCGTGTTTCACAGGCAGTCTTGTCAGCTGATGCCACTAGTATCAGAATGGAATGGCAGTCAGGACTGTCCACTTTATCCTTCACGATGGTCCTGAGCAGCCAGCCCGCGATCTCGTGCTCACTGCTTGTCTCCATGCAGAACAGACTCACGATGAGATCTGGGTCTTCAATCAGGGCTTCTGGTCCAAGAGCAAGCCGCTATGGAATGAAGTCAAAGACGCGTCTTGGGATAATGTCGTCATGAAGGAAGAAAGTAAAAGAGCCCTTCAGAAAGACATCTATGGGTTTTTCGACTCAGAGGTGACATACAAGAAATTCTCTATTCCGTGGAAGGTTGGCATTTCTTGCAGCTTGGTATCACGATGGGACTCACGATATACACGTTAGCGTGGCTTGATCATGTATGGTCCTCCGGGTAATATTCTTATCATACCGCACGTGCCTATGCTAAGTGAGAATCCTTAGGGAACGGCAAGACCATCAGTATCAAAGCCATCATGAGGACCTGCGGAGAACGTGGGTTCACGCCACTCTATGTGAAGTCTTTTCAGAGTGAGTCGAAAATAAACAGTCAAACGAGTTTAGCTCACATGCGAAGGTTATCAAGGAGAGGAAGCATCTATGCAAATGGTCTTTGAAAAGACACGTCAGTTGGCTCCGTCCGTGGTATGTATTGGATTTCGACAGACACCTCATAAACAAGCTCACGCTCTTTAGTTAATATTGGAGGACCTTGACAGTTTGATCAATGATCGAAATCGATCCTATTTCCTCAATCAACTCGATGGACTGGAAGGGAATGATGGCTTGCTTGTCATTGCTTCCACAAATCACTTTGATAAACTCGATCCCGGCTTGTCTAGCCGTCCAAGCAGGTTTGATCGTAAATAGTGAGTCGATGCCTTGGCGATTACTCGCGCTAACAATCAATGCAGTTTGTTCGATGACCCTGACCGCCAAGAACGTGTACTATATGCCGAATTTTGGAAAGAGAAACTCAAGGACAATGACGAGATATCCTTCCCGGATTCTCTCATCGAGGAGGTGGCGGATCTGACGCAAGGATTCAGCTTCGCATACTTGAAAGAAGCATTGTGAGTCTGGCCTGGCACCTGTATGCAATCTTTTATTCATCGCCGCTTAGTGTGTCAGCTCTCGTACAAATCACCAATGCAGACGATGACGAACGGGTAGCATTCGCGAACGTTTTGAAGAGTCAGATTGTAAACCTTCGCAAGGAACTTGGAAAGCAGAGCCCCGGCGTTCGCCCCACGATTCCATTCTTGCCCACGCCAAAGGCTCGACTGGGGAGAACGTTGGATGAACGAACCCAGCTTGCAACGCCACAGTCTGCCGCTTCTGACGAGGACAAGGTCCAAAAAGTGGAAAGGTCTCATGGCCCAAGGCAACTTCCCTTGCCAACGAACGTTCATGTTTCTTCCGTCGACGATATCTTGAACGACGCCTTCTCATTGCCGTTTACTCGACCCAGTGTCGGCAAGCGCCCAAGCAATCACATTTCCCGACCTCGGCCCTCTTCGGAAAAGGTGTACGCAACTACGAGTACGACACCTTTCGGCACAGAACTTGACGTCGAGGAACGATCATGTGTCTATCATGCTCCACCTTCTGTATACCCTCGAGTAATGCCTGGTTCGCTGCATATTTCTGGCGCAGGCAGCGGCGACGTGAGTCGCAGAAACCCATTCGCCAATGACAATGCGCCGTTGGTTGAAATCTACGAAGATGCCCGTGCCGACCGTGACGCGTGACGCTCGACACGGTGTCTTCGATGACAACCATGTAAAACTATCCTGTATAATTTCTTCTGTAGATCAACAAGTGTGCTGTCAATGTGATCTGGTAACAATACCGCCATTTCCTGGTTGAGAACCCTGTGACAAGCCAGCCATTGGGCGCTCGGTAATCTATTCCATCAAGTACTGACTATACCTTGCATGGTCAATTTTTTTTCAGGAAGCTGAGCGACTCGGGGCTCTGTTTTTCGTGTCTATGTTCTCACCCAGTCCGAGTCCCGGAGGTCGATCATAATATCTTCATAGTATCCCGTCGGGACGACTCAGCTTTCAAATTCGCTGAATGGAAGGTACGCTGTCGCCTTCACCGCATTTATCCTGCTAATGTCCCGTTGAAAAGCACCGCAAGGGCCAAGAGGTTTTCACTGGTTGCTTCGGTTGGTCGACATCGTCTGGTAGGGCTAGAACCGTCGACGTTAGGGTAAGACGGTCGGATAAAGTACACTGTACGCCGAGGTGAGTAAGTTGGGATTGTCGACGAGGATTAGCCATACGGTCGAGCCCGCACTTCCAATGTTCGGTTCAACCGCCGCTCCTCCGAACCTTGGACTGAACGTAGCCGTGGTACATTCAGGTTCACAAAAAATCGGTTCCGAGAACCGAACGTGACCGCGGTGACCACCGTCAACATCATCGCGATGGTTCCATCAAACCGTGAAGCTTTTTCAACGAATAAACATGCGTCATTTTGACGTTCCGTTACTGGAGACAAGTCATTACATATTCGTTCGTTCAAGGAAAGGAATATCGTATGTAAGGGAAAACAAAAGCTGGCCAGCAGCATGTCCATCTCAAAGCCGTAGCCGCTACTCGTCATGATGCCAACGGTAAATTTAAATTATCGGGAACGCCCACATCCCGGAACTTTTTTTGCATCCCTTTGATGTTGAGGCAGTACAGTTTCAGTGGGGGCGTAGGGCCGTACGCATTGGGTTCGATTCCGCATGCAGTTCCACCGCTAGGATCGCACTTCTCACTGATCTTGTAATGGCCTAATTGACATTCTGCCACGTTGTAGTCCACACACGCTACATCGCCAACGTTGCATTGGGTTTCTTCGGTATAACTTTGGAATTTTTCGTTCCACTGAGAGGCGATCTCTGCACTGGACTTGAGGGCCTGATATTTAGCTTGTATCGTCTACTATAATACGGTGTCAGCTCACTTTCAAATCCGACCTAGCGAAAATCGCATGTTCATTGCGCTCGGTCATTGGACTATGCCTGGTGGATGTCAGCCTCGTTGCAGCACGGGCAAGCGTCTCGCTCACTGTTCCTCGTAGCCATCAGAAAACTCGGTGCGACGATAAGGGACCATCGCGGCAGAGACGAAGAGGGCGAAAGCAAGTGCGGCGAAGAGGAAGGACTTGGTATAAAACATCTCGCAGAGATGGGGAGCAGCCTAGGGAGGAAAAGGTCTATGTTTTATAGTATCTCTATGAGTTGTGTACTCAGTCGCAGATAATTGCTTGCTGGCCAGGACCGCCATGCCGGATCGACACGTGAGTGGGCACTGAAACTTGAAACTTGAAACGTTGCCAATCAGTAGTAGGGACAAATGTTTTGTGTATCTTGGATACTACGTGAGCCTGATCTGCATACATCCGATGACGTCCAATGATTGAGAATTGATCCTACATATGATATCGTTCTGCAAGTATTGGTCATCATGATATCATGTCTGTTAGAAATTTCTTTATTCTTCGGTACGTTTCTATCACGTTCGAGACGTCTCGGCTTATATCGGACGAATCGGACTTATTCGGACTCTATCACGTATATAAACCTGAGAGCGCGAGACGAAACCTCAGTTTCGTCTTGTCGTTTCTCAGGTACGCAGTATAAACTCCATGTCGTTTACATTTGCTCAATGATATGTCGTTTCTCAGTCTTCTAGCTCATTCCGTCGTGTCTGAGTCTTTGGGATTTGGATAGTCCTGACATTAGACGAAACTCACCCTACCGCCGATTTACGTCGCTCGTCGTCGAGACATCTCCGACGCTCGTGTATGTTCGCGGGTTCCTCATCATTCCCTCCCGCATCCTCTCTTCCCCACCCATCTGTCGTTTTCAACTCGCCCGACGAAAGTCGTGATCACTCGTCCTCCCCCTCTATTATACAATGTCTTCCGCCATCACCGACCCTACCTTTATGGGTTCCCAAGCACCATCGTGGGTCCCCACCACACATCCCTACCAACGCCCTCCTACCTGTGTCCCCACCAATGCCCTCCTACCCATGTCCCCACCACCCAACCAACTGAGGATCGTACCCTCACCAAACTCCAAAGCGCCCTTGACAACGTCCAGGCGACCAACCGTCAAATGGCCACCATGCTGCAACACCTCATGCAGCAACAAGAAGACTTCATGTCTGACACCATCACCCTCTGCACCAAGCATGACGAGCTTGCAGCTCGCCTCGACGCAAACCTTCAGTCAGCCATGGTGGTCGACGAGACCCCTTCCGTCCCCTCGCCCTTTGCCCCAAGTCCCCGTCCCCTCGCCCAGATCTCGACCCGAGATTGCCACTCCACGTCCCTCCATCCCTGACCGGTTCTCACCGGCCTGGACCCCTACTCCTGTATTAGTTCCACCGGTACGTCTACCGAAAAAGACATTCGTAAACAAGCCGTCCGAGTACGATGGAAACAAAGCAACATATGAAGCATGGCTCTTCGGAGTCAAGCTCTACGTTGAAAACAATCCTGACATCATATCGGAGAAAGACAAGGTCATGTGCGCACTGTCGTACATGAAAGGTGACAACCCAGCGGGGCGAGCCGCTACACGATATCTCAAAGAATTCATGAACCATCCAACGGCCTCATGGATCTTATTCGAAGCGTGGCTTGATGAACAATTCCGACCACGCCTAGAGAAGCATCTTGCACATCGGAAGCTACAGAGGCTTCGTCAAGGAAAAGAATCCATCGAAGACTTCTTTGTACGCATGGAGCAATTGGCTGCGGACGCCGGATACACGCTCAAAGACCACACGGCCTTTGTCGTTGACATCATCCGAGCTGGAGCTCACCAGGAATTGGTAACCCGCGCAGAGGATCACCAGCCCACCCTACTCACGATGGGCACGGTAAACCAATGGTTCAAAGCGCTCGTACAAGCGGAAACTGTATTGATGGCACAAAGGGAACGGGACCCTAGTCGCCGTTTCAATACCCCCAACGTGACGACCGCTAAACCCCAAGCAATGACCACGACCCTGGCTATAACTGACAAAAAGGATGCATCAGGCACGACCTTCGGCGGATCTGGCCGCCCGATGGATCTCGACAGGGCAAAGGAACGTGCAGCAGGGCTGTGCTTCTATTGTAAAGAAAAAGGACACATCGCAGCATGATGCCCCAAGAAGCAAATGCATGCCACTAGGGTCGCGGAACTCGAGGAACAAGTCAGATTATTGACAAAAGAGAAATCCACGGGTTTTGCGGTGAGTCAGTGAGCAAGACCGCCTCGCTGACTCATTCAAGTCTTAGTACCTCGTCATGTAACCATAGTACGCTCACAAATCGATATGAAGTACTACAAAATGACGAGGGAACGGAACAAGGTCAAGACGATGATGCTTGCATCAAAGTCACACATACAGAGAACGACGGGCACTCTCGTAAACCCGTCCCAGACTCGTCCAGGGAGCCGCGACAGCGCAGACGACGAGGCAAGGTAGGCATGGACTCCGGTCCGACGGCTAAGGCCGCAGTCTCGGCTGAAAGAGGTCCGACAGATGTCTCGGCCGATGGCCAAATGGTGACAGACCCCCTATTGGGGTCGCCAGCCTCTGTTCCGTCTGGGGAACAAGCAATCAAGAGAGACACTCGAAGGATATTGAGTAACCGGGGCGATGCCCATCTTTGGTCACCTTCGAGGTGGCTTAATGCCCGATTCGAGAACGAGCGAGACGAACAACTGCTGAGGCGGTTGAAGGTCTTCGTTCCAAAATCGCGAAACCAAGAGGTGTCTAATGAGACGGTCCAGGAATTACGGACCCTAAGTCAGCATGACCGACGTCTCGCACTTATGGAGCTCAGGGACAACCAGAGGACGATCAAGGGAAATGGACGTCATTCGATGTATATTGACGTCCATCTCCAGAACCCCCAGACGCTGAAACTCTCGCAAGCCAAAGCGTTGATCGACTCAGGATGTACCAGTTCCATGATGGACATCAAGTTCGCGAAACAGGAAGGATTCGTATTCGAAAACATCGCCCGTCCCATACCTGTATACAATGCGGACGGTACGCTCAATGCCGACGGCAAGATCTCTCATTTCACGACTGTGATGATGACGGTGGGAGATCACGTAGAAACCCTTACAATGGGAATCACGAACCTAGGCAAAGGGCAGGTGTTTCTGGGACACGACTGGTTGACAACGCATAATCCTGTCATCGACTGGTCCCAGAAAACGGCGAAATTCGAATGCGGACCCGAATGTTTTCCGCGAGACGACAAACCCTCGGAGGAAGACACCCTCGAGGAAGGCGATTGCCTTGGGTGTGTCCACCTCCCAGAAGAATACCTTCGTAACGTCTCGACGGACATCGCGATCGAGCAAAACAAGGCAAAGAATGAGCGTACTTTCGAGGACATTGTACCTCGGGAATACTGGGAATACAAGGACGTCTTCGACAAGGAAAACTTCGACGAGCTACCACCACGAAAGGTTTGGGATCACGCTATTGATCTCAAACCCGGAGATCATAAAGTGGACGGCAAAGTCTATCCTTTGTCGAAGGACGAGATGACCGAATTGGACAAGTTCATCAAGGAGAACCTAGACTCAGGGCGGATCAAACCATCGATCTCGCCCTTTGCATCCCCTTTCTTTTTTATCAAAAAGAAAGATGGACGACTCCGACCTGTCCAGGACTATCGTAAGCTAAACGATATCATGGTCAAAAACCGCTACCCACTCCCGCTCATCTCCGAGCTCGTACACAAGTTGAAGGACGCGAAGTACTTCACAAAGTTGGACATCCGTTGGGGCTACAATAACGTTCGGATCCGCGAAGGAGACGAATGGAAAGCCGTGTTCAAAACTCCCAATGGGCTTTATGAGCTGTTGGTGATGTTCTTTGGACTCACGAACTCCCCAGCGACTTTCCAAAACATGATGAACGACATCCTGCGAGATCTCGTGAACAAGGGACTCGTCCTAGTCTACATGGACGACATCTTGATCTACTCGCCGGATCTCAAAATCCATCATGAAACGACGCGTGAAGTACTCGAAGTTCTTTGACGACACAAGTTGTTCCTCAAAGACACGAAATGCGAATTCAACACGTCATCAGTGGAGTACCTGGGTCTCATAGTAGGGAATGGCGAAGCGTGGACCGACCCGTCCAAAATCGCTGCGATCATGAACTGGAAAACCCCAGGAACGGTTAAAGAAATCCAATCGTTCCTAGGGTTCGCAAATTTCTATCGCCAATTCATATGCAATTTCAGTTCTATTGCAAAACCCCTCACGTACCTCACGGGTAAAGTACCTCGGGAATGGACAACGAAACAAGAAAACGCATTCAAAACCCTCAAAGACGCGTTAACATCCTCCCCAGTACTTGCACTCCCCACCAACACGGACGTGTTCACTGTCGAACCAGACGCTTCGGATATAGGTCTCGGTGGAGTTCTTTGGCAGATGCAACAGGGTAAGAAACACCCCGTCGCATATTTCTCGTGCGCCCTACTAGCTGCTGAACGGAACTACCAAATCTATGACAAAGAACTCCTCGCTATCATGGAATGTCTCAAAGAATGGCAACATTTCCTTGTGAACGCTGATCAGGAGTTCTTCATCGAGACCGACCACCGAAACCTAGTCTATTTCTGTCAACCTCAGGATCTGACGCAACGACAGGCACGCTGGCATGTGGAGTTACAAGACTACCATTTCACCATTTGCCACAAGCCAGGCAAGCACAATGTCGCCGATCCTCTGTCCAGGGGGACAGACTTTAAAAAGGGGGTAGACGACGACAATTCACAGCAAGTCCTGCTCGGACCTGACAGGTTCGACTCCATCAGCCAAGTTGTCAGTGCCGAGACATGGAACATCGACGAGCTCATCATCCAAAGCCAACCGTTTGTGGATAAGGTCGCAGCGAAGGATAGAAAGGATCGTGCTGCCGACTGGACCCAAGTGGATGGCATCTGGCTCTGGAAAGGCCGCTGGTACGTACCGGACAAGGTTGAATTGCGGGAACGAATCCTTCGGGAGAACCACGACGCAATCACTGCCGGTCACCTCGGCCAAGCCCGCACCAGAGACTTGATCATGCAAAAATACTGGTGGCCACAACTCCGACAAGACGTAAAGAGATATGTGACGGGATGTCAGACGTGCCAAAGGACCAAGACGCACACCGAACAAGCTCATGCGCCATTACACCCCAATGAGGTCCCTGACGCACCCTGGAAAGTCATCTCGGTCGACATCATCGGCACACTCCCAGTCTTTCAAGGATTCGACTCGATTCTAGTGATCGTTGATCGATTCACGAAGATGATCCGGGTAATACCGGTTCATAGTACAATCACGTCACAAGGAGTCGCTCGAGCCTTCAGAGACCACGTCTTCAAGGATTTCGGAACCCCTACGAAAGTCATTAGCGACCATGGAACTCAGTTCGTATCGAGTTTCATGAAAGATCTATATATGTTACTTGACATCAAGGGTAACCCGAGCACGGCGTATCACCTGCAGACGGACGGTCAAACGGAACGCATCAACCGCGAGATCGAACAATATCTACGGACGTACATCAACCACCACCAGAACGACTGGAAGGACTGGCTTGCTCTCGCCGAATTCATGCACAACAACACCACGAGTTCAGCGACGCAAGACTCCCCTTTCGGCCTCATGTATGGTCAAAACCCCGAGATCAGAGGAACCGGCCGAAAAGCCGTACGAAACCCGTCCGCTAAGGAATTCGTAGAGGAAATGATCCGTCGTCGCAAAGAGGCTGAAATCGCATTGGAAAAGGCTGCGACGGACATGAAGAAATATTACGATCGTACGCAGAAACCTCAGCGTGAATTCCAACCTGGCGACCTCGTATGGCTCGAAGCGACTCACATCACGACGACGCGACCAATGAAAAAACTAGACGATAAGCGATACGGACCTTTCAAGGTAGTCGCTAAAATAGGCGCGTCATCGTACAAACTCCAATTACCTCCCCGATGGACGATTCACCCCGTATTCCACGTCGTCCATCTCACTCCCGCTAAGCCCGGCGAATTCCCTTCCCAGAAGACTCCTCCACCACCTCCTCCCGACCTCATCAACGGAGAACTCGAACAGGAAGTCGAATTCATCGTAGACTCTCGCGACTCAAAACGAGGAATTGAATACCTCGTTCATTGGAAAGGTTTCCCGGTCGAGGAAAGAGAATGGCTATCGGACAAACGCCTGGAGAATGCTCCTGAAGCTGTGAGTAAATTCCACCGTCTCCATCCCGCTCGTCCCCGCCCCACCAAAACAAAACATATCCGCTACTCTATCCTTGACCTCGCCCCGACCACACAAATACAAAAAGTCATGCCCGAAACGGATTCACCCTGCTCGTGCCCCACTTGTTGTAATGTACCTCTTCCGACTCCCTCTCCTCTTTTCCTTTCTCCTGAATTCCTCGCTTTCCGTGAATTATATAAAAACCCTATGTTCGCCGAGGTCGACGAACCTTAAAAAGGGGGTAATGTTAGAAATTTCTTTATTCTTCGGTATGTTTCTATCACGTTCGAGACGTCTCGGCTTATATCAGACGTCTCGGCTTATATCGGACGAATCAGACTTATTCGGACTCTATCACGTATATAAACCTGAGAGCGCGAGATGAAACCTCAGTTTCGTCTTGTCATTTCTCAGGTACGCAGTATAAATGTTACGCTCAGGCGTAGACCCGAGGGACGAGGGGGCGAGGGGACGTTAACGTCGCTATTCAGCTGACGTGGCAAGGGTTGATAGACAGGCGATCCGCTATCCTCAGCCTCAACGGTATGTCGTGAG
>JBBPML010000045.1:0-127482 GCA_038090275.1 Austroboletus novae-zelandiae | reverse complement strand
CCCTCATGAAGCGAATCTTCGCTATGGACACTCCCCCCACCACCATCGACTCTTGGTACGATAAAACCGTACATTTCCAAACCCAATGGGAACGCACCCAGGCCATCTCTGGCAAAAACCCAAAGACTGAGTACCGGTCTTACTCGAACCCCACCCCTCGCCCCAAAGACCCTAACGCCATGGACGTTGATGCGGTCACCACCCCTCGCCCCCCCAAACTCACTGACGAAGAGCGACAACGCTGCTTCAGAGAAGGCTGCTGCTTACGCTGCTGAAAGAAAGGCCATAACTCTAAGGCCTGCCCCACCTACACCTCCCCTCCCACCCCTTGCACCTCCTGCATCGAAGAAGTCAAGGAAGAAGACGAATCGGTGCTCAGATTAAACAACATCGCTGCCCTCCCGGGTTTTTAGATGGAGGACCTCGTTCGACGCAAGGTTCCTCCTCCCCCCCTAAATGTACGCATGTAAAAGTATCTACCCTGCCTGGAACAATGAAACTCCCCGTTCAAATCATTGTTCCATCATATACGTTCAAAGTCGTCGACACCACCGCCCTGATCGACTCTGGAGCCGACATCTCCTGCATCGATTGGGACTTTGTGCGAAAGCACAAACTCCCCACCACCCGCCTCCCCTGCCCCCTCAATGTCCACAGCGTCACCCAAGACCCCACTGTCCAAGGAGGAGTCAAATTCTCCATGGAACTCTTCATCCACATCGAAGGTCTCGCACACAAAGTGACCTTCTATGTCATGAACTGTGGGATGACCAACGTCATCCTCGGACTTCCCTGGCTCAAAACCACCAACCCCTCCATCGACTGGTCAAACCAGACCATCTCCATTGCCGAAACCACGGATCAGTTGAAACTCCTTCACTCTCTCCACTCGGCCGATTCTAAACAACACGATTCATACTTCCGCTCTCTCCTCCCTAACGACCTCCCTGAAATCTGACACATCAACGTCGCCCCCGACCACCAACACCTCCCCAGCTTCCTCAAGGACGAATCCATCGAGGAATTCAGTACCGTACCCATCCCCTACGCCACCGTGAACAGAGTCTTTTGCGGGGACTCTTGCTTCGTCATCTCCGGACCTGCCAATCTCATCGGCAAGGTCAACACCTCCACAGAACTCGCTGCCAATGCCGAGAAAACGAAACCGAAACAGGTTTTGCCCTCCGAGTACTCAGACTACGCCTCAGTCTTCTCCAAAGAGGCCACCGAACACGTTCCCCCCACTCACCCTTATGATCACAAGATCAATCTCAATGCCTCCTTCACTCCCAAAATCGGGAAGGTGTACCCCTTATCCCCCGATGAACGGCAAGCCACCGAAGCGTTCATCAAAGAAAACCTCACCGCTGGGAAAATCCGCCCCTCCAAATCCCCCCAAGCCTCCCCGTTCTTCTTCGTCAAAAAGAAGGATGGCGGCCTCCGCCCCTGCCAAGACTATCGATACCTGAATGAACACACCGTTCGGGATGCCTACCCCCTCTCCCTCATCTCCGACCTCATCGACAAGCTCAAAGACGCGAAGCTTTTCACCAAGTTCAACGTCCGATGGGGTTACAACAACGTCCGAATCAAAGACGGACATCAATGGAAGGCCACCTTCGTCACCCACAAAGGCCTCTTCGAACCCACGGTTATGTTCTTCGGACTAACCAACTCCCCCGCCACCTTCCAACGGTTCATGAACGATTCATTTCGAGACATGATCGCCGAAGGATGGCTTGTCATCTACATGGACAACCTCCTTATCTACTCCCCCACTGAAGAACTCCACGTTGAACGTACCCGACGCATTCTCCAACGAATGCAAGAACTCGACTTGCACCTCAAACTCGAGAAGTGTCGCTTCGGAGTGACCGAAGTTGACTACCTTGGAATGATCGTGAAACCTGGTCAACTCGCCATGGACCCTGTCAAGCTCGACGGGATCGCATCCTGGCCCACCCCTGAAAAGCTCAAGGATGTTCGATCATTCCTAGGCTTTGCCAACTTCTACCGCCGGTTCATCCCGGACTACTTCTCCATCGCCCACCCCCTGATCGACCTAACCAAGAAGGACACCCCTTGGGAATGGTCCCCCCTCTGCACCGCAGCCTTCACTCGGCTGAAACATCTCTTCCTGAAGGAACCCATCCTTCAACTTCCTGACACCTCCGCCCCATTTGCCATCGCCACAGATGCCTCAAAGTACACCTCCGGCAGAATCCTCCTCCAATCCGACACCAACGGCAATTGGCACCCCTGTTCCTACCTCTCTCAGTCCTTTAGCCCGGCTGAGAGGAACTACGATATCTATGATCGCGAACTCCTCGCGATCATATGCACCCTCCGATCCTGGAGACAATATCTCCACGGCTCCCCCCACCCCGTCCAGGTCTTCACAGACCACAAAAACCTCACCTACTTCCGCTCCGCCCAAAACCTCAACAGACGTCAAGCCCGCTGGCTTCTAGACCTTGCGGACTATGACCTCAAACTCTCCCACGTCCCCAGCAAATCCCTCGCTGGCCCCGACGCCCTCTCCCGCCACCCTGACCTCGTCTCTGACGAAGACGACAACTCTGGAGTTACCCTCCTCCCCCAATCCCTCTTCGTCAACCTCATTGACACTGTCCTCTCGGAGCGCATCTCCGACGCATCCAAACGAGATTCCATCGTCCAGGACTTCCTCCAAATCCTCCCTGGTCCGGACAGCGCCTTTGATCACGCCCCCCCCCTCCACCTCCGCAAACGTATCGCCGATTGGCGCTACGACAATGGCGTCCTCACCTTCCAAGGACGCACTTACATCCCCGCCGATGAAACCCTCCACCGTGCCATTCTACAACGCTGCCACGACCACGAAACCACCGGTCACCCCGGCTACCTTAAAACTCGCCAACTCGTCTCCTCCGAATTCTACTGGCCCGGCCTCGCACAATACGTCCGGAAATACGTTGAAGGATGCGCCATTTGCCAGCAAAACAAGGCAAACACCCACCCCACCTCCCCCCCTCTCCTCCCCATCAAATCCTCCTGCACTTGCCCCTTCCAACAGATCTCTTGCGATCTCATCACTGACCTCCCCCTCTCCAATGGTTGCGATACATTACTGGTCATTGTAGACCATGGACTTACGAAGGGGGTGATTCTCTGCCCCACCAGAAAAACCATCACCGCGGAGGGAGTCGCGTCCCTCTTTTTCCTCACCGTATTCCGACGATTCGGCCTCTACGACAAGATCATCTCCGATCATGGACCACATTCGCCTCTGCCTTCGCCAAGGAGCTTTCCCAACTCCTCGGATACTCCCTCGCCCTCTCCACTGCCTACCATCCCCAAACAGACGGCGAAACCGAACGAGTCAACCAGGAGATCGAAACTTATCTCCGCATCTTTTGCGGAAGCAACCCGTCTTCCTGATCTGACTTAATCCCCCACGCCGAGTTCGCCCACAATCACCGCCCCCACTCCGTCACCGGGCAATCTCCGTTCTACCTCATGATGGGGTACGAACCCCAAGCACTCCCAGAAATCTTCGCCCAATCGAAGATCCCCGCCCTTGAAGAGTGCCTCCGCTCCCTCACTGCCGCCTGCAACGAAGCCCTCGCTGCCCACGAGCTCGCCAGACAAACCATGGTCACCCGTTCCAAGAAGCCCTTCTCCCCCTTTGCCAAAGGAGACCAGGTCTGGCTGGAAGCCAGAAACCTCAAATGCCTCGTCATCAACCCCAAATTCACATCAAAACGCGAAGGCCCCTTTACTATCACTGACGTCCTCTCCCCCCTGACATACAAACTCTGCCTCCCCGTACCTGGAAAATACACCCTGTCTTCCATGCCTCTCTCTTATCGCCCTATCGCGAAAACTGTGTGCACGGCCCAAACTTCCCGGCACCTCCACCTGATCTAATCAATGGCCAAGAAGAGTACGAGATCGAAAAGATCATCAAACACTGTGGGTCCCCGACGACCCGACAATACCTGATCCAATGGAAAGGGTACTCCGCAGAAGAAGATTCCTGGGAACCCGAAAGGAACCTACGGAACTCCGCAGATATCCTCAATGGATATAAACAGCGCCATGGCCTCTCGTCCTCCAATATCCTTTCCATTGCACCCATCATGGCCATCCCCACCACCCCCATCTGCGACAACTCCTCCGACATCGTCGAGACCAGCTGGTCTTCCACCACCAATGCCCAAGACCAACTGGATCCCGCCTATGAACCTCCCGTCTCCCCCTCTGTCCCCTCTAACGACGTCTGGGCCAGATACACCTGGTCCTCCCCTGCTTCCCCTGTCCCCCTCATCGACAGACTCTCCAGTCAGCATGCCCTGGTCAACCATTCCCTGTTGTCCTTCCCCACCCACCCTTTCCCTCTCGACCAAGATCTGGTCGACACTACAGTCTATCAACTACGTCGCCTTCCCCTCTCTCGCGCCCTCCTAGACACCATGGAGCCAAACTTCACCTTTACCCATCTATACAAAACCTTCCTTTCTATGTTGCACATCCTCCTCACCACCTCTGCCCCCACCGCCTCTGCCGAAACGGCCGCATATCACTCCCACCTCGCCCACATCCTCAGAACTCTGGAGAATCACATCGTCCAAACCATGTACCAATGCGATATGCTAGCCTTCGTCGCAGAAGTGGACTCCCATTTTCGTTACCCCTCCCCATCCACCTTCATCACTGCCCCAGAAACCCCTCCCATCTCTGCGTCGTCTTTCCCCCTCAACGAGACAGAACTACATGTTCTCTCTCGTTTCGATCCCCCCGCCCTCACGCCGCTCTTCAATGCTTCCACTGTCATACGGTTGGACATATCCGTATCAACTGTCCTCGCTACCAGTGCAACAAATGCAAAGAGTACGCCCCAGGCCACCAACGGTTCTCTTGCCCCTCGTGGCCTCGTCGCTCCCCCGTCCTCCCTCCCTCATCCTTGTCGGGCTCCTCCTCTCAGCAATCCTATCACAGGCCCCCACGCCATCTCCCATTCTCCCGAGCTCGACATTCCCCAGTCGCTTGACGACCCACCCGCTCCCCCTCTCCCGACATGGACCCTTTCATCTCAATGGAGGCAGACTTCAACGACGCCGGTTCTGGTTACGGTGACTTCTAGTCTTCGTCATAGACTTGACCCTTAACCGGGGGGTAATGTTACGATCTGCATATACCCCTACTCTTTTCTCTTCACTCTTACCCTAGTTCCCCTACAGACATTGCTCTCGCTGTTCGAGTCCCGCCTGAGCCACTTTATTATCCCCCTTTTTCTCTTATCTTCACTTACCTATTTAGTGTGACTCATCCGCAGTATCCGCAGTTGTACTGATACCGCTATCTCTGACTCACTTCCCTTCTTCGCCATTCCATCGCATTCTATAGTCGAGTCATTCCTTTTACGCTTCGCTTTATTCTCTCTTGACTCATGTATATAAACCCCTCGATACCCTCGATGTATTCCCCAAGTTAGACCTACCCGAATCTACCTTGATCATCGATTCCCCTCGGGTCCCCCAGTCCTCGCCTTACTGTTGAGTAGGCGCTCCCCTTGTTCCCTTCGTCGTTGCATCACCAAGCGACTCCTTCGTCCCTGCGTCACAACATATGTTGACCAGGTCAACAGCTCACGACATACCATTGAGGCTGAGGATAGCGGATCGCCCGTCTATCAACCCTTGCCACGTCAGCTGAATAGCGACGTTAACGTCCCCTCACCCCTCGTCACTTGGGTCTACGCCTGAGCATAACACCAGACAGGATAGAGGCTGCAACGTGCAGAGGGCACGAAGATGCATTTGGCTGTTGTTGAGCCAACAACTCTGGAGTGCATTCGATACATGACTCGTTAACTGGTGGTGAGGAGATGGGTGATGATAAATCATTGGAGATCTGGTCAACAGATAAAATAGAAAATCGGTTAGTAGATCGTGTTTGTGGGGAATTAAGCACAGATTTCGGCTCTGCCGCGCTCTGTGATTTAGAGTCACCCCACGCCGAATTGTTGAAATACAAAGTCCAATTTCTAATCATATGAAGCATACCTTGGGATGAGTGTGATCTCATTTGCTGTCCCCTTGGGTAAAATCCTAAATGCATTGTATGGCATTCTCTAATTCTTCTAGGGTGGAATATTCAACTTCAACTCCACGAATACTCATCTTTTTGAGGGGTTCAGGAGTTTTCTTGTGGGTGGCACAGGGCCAGGGTGAAACCTTGTTTTCCTTGGTGCATTGGAAGCATTCTCCAATGGCTTTGGCTTTGGATAGATCCATCGGGACTCCTCGGCCTCCGAAGGTTCCAGTGGTAGCAGGTGTAGCAGTAATGGGGTTGATGAGACGGCGGGTGGGAATGGATACCTTTGGTTCAGTGGGTAGACCCTTTGAACAAGCTGCTTGTTCCTTCAAGAGCTGGGCCATGGCACTGAGTTTGAGGCACCATTTCTTGTAGTCGTCAAGGTAGTGAGTGGTGAGGTCCATAGAGGAGAGCTCAGTTTTCTTTACCAATTGTAGGTTGGCGTTTTTATGGATGAGGGAGATGAGATGTCATCCATCTTTCTTCACATTCCACTGTGCGCAGATGGCAAGGGTTTGTTGTTTGATCATGAAGTCATCAAATGACAGACTTCCTTGTTTGAGTTCTTCTAGCTTGGCTTTGGCTTGTACGACGAGGTAGATGGGCTTGAAGCGGGTGTCAAGGATATCAATGATGAAGTCGAAATAATTATCTTCATGGTTTGCATCTGTAGCAAGGGTCGTGAATTCCTCAGCAGGATCCTTCTTGCAGAACCCATAGAACAATATCGACTCAAAAGCAGTAGGAGTGCGGCGAAAGCCTTTGAGATAGAGTTTGAACTTTGACATCCAGGATAGGTATTTTTCTGGACTGCCGTCAAAGCTTGGAGGTTCTTGGATGAAAGATTTTCCTAGGCCACGTGGTTTGTCATTGTTGTCATCTCGACATGTCTTACGTTTGTTTGGGCTTTGGAGCGGTTGGGGTTGGAATATTGGGTATGGTAGGAGGCATAGCAGAGTTGAGTCCGTGTATCGTAATATGTGCTTGATACTCAGCATACTGCGTGGCGAATTCTTCCATAGTAGTTGCTTGCACGAATGTGAGCATGGAAGGAGTGGTGACTTCTGAAGTAAACATGGTAGGTGACGGTGCGATACCTGCAGTGGAGGACGTTCTAGAGATGACAGGAGCTGGGTAAGGAGCAGAAGCTGGCGTAGCTCTGTCGAGGGATTCCAGATGGGGAGGTCATCTAAGAACAGGACGCGAGGTATGTTCGGAAGAAATTTTGTTTGTTGGGGGCGCGGTCCTTTGACACACGTGAAGTCGGAGGGAATGCTAAATGGAAAAAAACTCAATGTTCATGTTCTTCGGCATGGACGATCTCCTGTGGACGAAAGTTTTGATTGGAGCCTTGGCATACTTGGGTGGGCTTGAATTTAAGTTCTTTAAATGATGTTTGCACAGGTTGACCAGCACGAGGGCAGATGTAGACCTTGAAGAAAGGATTATGCTTAGCTCATATAGTGTTCTTCTTTCTAGTAGCTGCGGCGCAAATAGTGTGGTAGTGTCGGAGGTGGGGATGAGGATCGGAGCTTTTTGTGGTGTGCCCACACTCTTCACAACAACGGCGAGTAGGTGGAGGCACTGAGTTGGTAATGATGGTTTAGGGTACTGGTGAACCACACCAGTTTCACATAATTGGTGATCCGGGTCCCAAAGCTCGAGGGCAAGATTGGAAATTAGCAGGGGTAAAGAGGGCTTGAATGTGCAATGAGACTTCCTCTTCGTCTTCTTCACTAGACCCAGTGGGAGGTGGTAGTTCGAGGAAGGAATAATAGTCGACAAGGGTTTCGGTGTCAGAGAGTTCACTATTAGATCCTACAACCGTCTGTTCTTCCATTTCAGCTGCATGATTACTCAGCTGCAAGCATTGTGGAGCCCAAACAGATCGTGGGGGAGGGATAGGAATGGGTGCTGCTTCTAAGTGGCAGTAGGTGTTGATGAGGATGAATGTCCAAACCCAAGTGGTAAGGAATAGGAGTAGAGTGCAGATGGCTTCAAAAGAATCCAGCATATGGCTTTGAGGATGTTCGGCGGATTAGGCTTCAAACGATAAAATTGATGAGAAGGGCATAGAGTATGATGACTGCGACAGCTCTGGTAATGGCACTGTAAAGTTGGCCGAGATCTCGTACACACAACGGTGTTGGGATGTAACGAATTTGATTTCTCCTAGGTGCCAGCACAAGGTAAACTCAGCAGTGTAGACACAAAGGGGCCTTTGTTGGTATAGGGGGAGATAGGGAAATGGTGATGCACGGGCGTGTCCGTTGTACAACTGGAGGCACAGGCAACGTTGTGAAAATGTCGGGAGGGAAAGGGGTAGGTGTCAGCAAGGCACGAGTGGGTCCACAATACAGCAGGAGGTGTAGGCAACATCAAGTGGCAGGTAAGGTAAGGAGGTGATCTTGAGTTTTATATCAGAACCAATGAAAAGGCCTTAGGTTGCCCAGAAGGTTACTCACCAAAGCAATGAATAAACTCAAGATGGGGAGTGTCCTACCAGTGGACAACTCCTTATATACATGAGCTGATGGTCTGTGCACTATCTATAGGGCAGGCCCAAGGACCATAAAAGGGAAGAATGAGTAGAAGGGCATGGAATGCTGAAGAATATGAGTCAGCACGTGATATGGATGACAAAGGAAGTCACGTGTGAGCGTAGGTATGAGTAAGGCAAAAAGAGTCATGACAGTGGTCGAGAAAGTGATCTCGCCACCATTTTCGGGAGCCTGAGGACCTAGGCATTCAGGGCTCGAAGAGCTGCAAAGGTTGAAGTCGTCTGAGTACTCGATGTGATGTTGGCAACAGAAAGATTGGGCAAGTTTCAAGGTAAGATAAAGTAGGATTGCGTGGCAGCTATCGATTCTTGTGATCCTATCATGGTAACTATGTTTTGGTAGCCGCCACTCTGCCATGTGACATGCCACTGCACGTGGCATGTGGCTGACGTGGCTTGCCACCGACCCCGTCAACACTGCTTTAATTATCGAGTCCGTAATGTAATTTAGTACAAAACAAGTTTAGCAAGTAGCAAATATCATTAACCTGGTATAACAAAGACGGGTTCATCATTTCATACGTTCTTGACCTGTTCCTCCAAGTATGCCCAAAGTCGCCTTCCAACTTCGGGGTCCTGTGTATCTGCGCGTGGTTTGCCAAGACGTGCCCACGGAATGAGATACTGCATTAAAAGATGGGCCATGGTGGTCAACGTCGGCCATATCCTCGAAACGTACAGCATACATACCTTTCCATTCAACGACTTGCCGTCGGGTGTTGTGCCCGCGTATAGCTGCGTAACAGCCCCGTACGACACGTCCCGAACGAATATACTCTGAGGAACCGAGTCGTTCGTCAGTAAGCAAATAATACCAACTCCAAGGAACTACTCACTAATGCCCGCTGGAAGAAAGTCCCTGCGTGTCGCGCAAGCTCGGTTCTGATAGCTCCTGCTCGAAAGCGTGTAAATTAGTCTATGTAACCGAGCTTGACGATCGCGGACACATGCCTGGGTTCAACGAAGTCGATACAATCCCTTGGTCTCCGTACCGTCGCGTCAGCTCCGCAGAAAAAACGATATTACCCTAGCATTTCCGATTAGAGACAGGTAAAATACGAGGCTGGAGTGACCATACCGTCTTACTCTGCCCATACAGCTCCATTGGCGCCCGTTTTCTACGTGTAGGACCATCTCTGATGGAGTCATATTCGAGATTTCCCATCCAGTGGCCATTAGATGCAGTGTTGACGACCCTGGCAATACCGTCTGGTGCCGATTTCGCAGTGGAGAGGAGCGTAGGAAGGACGAGCTTGGTAAAGTAGAAATGACCGAGGACGTTGGTTCCAAATTGAAGGTCATAGCCATCGGCCGTGAGCATGTCCATCGGAGGAATCATTACACCGCTGAAGGGCATTAGACATCAGGTCAAATAGAAAGTACTTAAATCCAGACATACGCGTTGTTAAATAGAACGTCGAGTTGGGTTTCCTTGCTAACCAAACAGTCAGATTTCCAAAAAAAAAATGCAAATGCATATGAACTTACGAATTGAATTCTTGAGCCGCTCCTTGGATGTTCTTCAGATTTGCGAGGTCCATGACAAGAAGGTGGGCATCTTTGCCCGTAGCGCTCTTGAGTTCTCTGAGTGTCGCCTCACCTTTGGTCGTATCACGCGCTGTGACCCACACTTTGGCGTTCTTGGTCAATAATACCTACGAAAGGGATTCGTTAAGCATAAAGTAGCCTCGAGCGATGGATAGGAAAGAGACATACTCTGGCAGTCTCCTTGCCGATACCAGCCGTGGCGCCAGTAACCAACACAACTTTGCCAGACATGTCTGGCACATCAGCGGCCGTAAATTTAGCGCGGCCAGGGAAAAATATTTCGTTAATGACGGCCCAGAAGCTCATGGCAGTGGATATGACGGAGGCGGATGGTTGGTGTTGGGAACAGCAGAGGGAGCTACTCCGTTTAAAAGGGCCAGGATTGCCGAAGGGCCCATGCCAGATGTGCGCACGGCAGGCCCAGTCATGAGGTATGATACCTTCGATCTGATTCAAGTGGACATGATGATGATCCGACGGCATGACATATACTTCATTACATAATCTAGCAAGATTGCGCGTCGAGCACGCGGCACGTCGAAGTATGTACATACGGTAATTCAATAATTCTCCAAGCCAGGGTGGTTATCATCGACTCTTTACAGCGGCCCAAAGGTGAGATTTTGCATGACTAAGTGCAAGGGCCTCAGCACCGGTAGGAGGAGGATGATTTTGTCTGCAATAAATGCCCAGGCACGTGTGCGTGGACTTGGTATAAGTGGTCCATCTGAAAGTTTCGCTTGTCTTATCAGAAAAGCGAGGCTAGTTCAACTTTCCGGAAGCATGTGAAGTCTTGCTCAGTAAGTATTCGTTTACATGCCAGGGATCCTCAAAAACGATAGATCACTTCAGGTGGAAAGCTGGGGACTTCCACGTCCCTCTCTTCGGTCAGACGAGCATCTCAAAGCCGGCTCTTTGCCTCCCTCGCTAGTCTCCTTCCCTCTTCCAACATTGGCTTGAGGCTCTCCTACGAGCAAAGAAAAACGCGTCAAAGCAACTCGATTATATGATCGCAAGTGGACTCACTTCGTATCCTGGGGTGCCGTTCGTCTGATTGAGTGGCTCCAACTGAGCTCGCTTCCACAGCTCCTCATAGACACGCCCATTGGACACACCAAGCGCACTGGGTGGGTAAGCGTGACAGTGTCAGACAAGTCGTCATTGTTTTCCATATCAGCTATAAACGAACCTGTCCAGAGACCAATCGGGGAAGGAGAACGCATCGGTTAACCCGACGGCGTTCGGAAGAACACGCAAACAAACGGCATCAATGGCAGCACGCAAGTCGCTCACCGCGTTCGTTTGGTCAAGCCCCCGCTGCAACAGCCCAAACGTGAAGAGGTCAACCAAGGCCTCTTCGATGGTGATCAATAGATACTAGGGTATCAATCGGCATCAGGTATCGGGACCGAATACAAGCGTACGCACTAAAAGATACAAATCACCCAGTGCACTCGCTTCGCTTTGTGGTAGTTGTTCCAAATCGGAGACCATGTCACCTACTCGCCTTGCAACGATCGCGTCGGTCACGGCTTTGGAGAGTCTGCGGTTTATGCTGGGGTCAGCACCCATGTTTTGTGCGGTGTTTTCAACTGCGAGCGCGGCACGCCACTCGAGGAGGTGTATCATCGCAGCATGATCCTGCCACGTAGCGGCGCTGATAACCGGTCGGGTTGACTGCCTCTCGCCGAGCAGACGGAGATACGTTGAATACAAACCCAGGGGACGATCTGAAGCTGAAGCTGCGAGTTTATATGACTTGAGCGCTGCACGGACGACCTGCCCGTCTAGCACGAAATTGTCCCCTTCATATCTAACCAACGATAAGCAAGGAAACAATAACAGTTGCGTCACCGATTAACGTACGTGGCTGCTGGAAGATAGTCTGCATAAAGACGCCCGATGCCAGCGAACGCGCTGTAGCCATGTCCACCTAGTGCACGACGAGCGTTCTCGAGACCACTAATAGTCTCAGTAGACACCAGGACCTTTAAGCCGCACAGCATAGCATGAGTTTCTGCAAGGTATCCAAGGTCGCCTCGTTCGATTCGCTCTTTTAGAACAGAAAAGGATTTCGTCTGGTTACTCGCTCAGAGAACATGATTCCACAATAACGGAACACAAACCGTTTGACGACCCAACGTAATGAACACGTAGGCACGCGACAGTATGGGAAGGAGACGATAGTAAGTGGATGGGTATGTGATAACTTGGCGTTCCAATTCACGCTGATCTGGCTCCCCTTGTCTGCGGACAGTGGTGTAGCGGATCGCAATGGTGATGCCTTTCTTTTCTTTCAGCCTCATACAGAGGGATTTCGGAGACAAGAACGCACCTTTTGCGAGAGTCCATCCAGCAGTCGTCACCATGCTATGCAGTTGTCAGAAATGACAATTAGAAAAATGATACTATTGGATTCGTATACCTCGCACGGATATACATCATCTAGAAGAGGATTGAGATGCAACTCGAACTTGAAGCACGATGGACATACGCCTCCGAAACTATGCTTCGGGTTCTGGGGTTTGACGTATTGGCCATCTTTTGTAACCATCGCGAATTTAGAAAGCATGTTTTTCCGAGGTATCCTGACGTGGTCAAATCTAGCGAATCCATTATCTAATGCAGCTGATCCTGAAGAGCAGTGGATCATGAACATGGACGACAAGAGGGACAAGGCAGCTACCTCCCCCAGCTTTGGGGCCAATGTCCCCAGCAGCAATTCCCGGGAGGAGAGCATGATTCTCTGAAAAACATGAAAAGACACGAAAGCAAAATAAAATTCAAGACCCACCTAATGATCTCAATTGGACAAGAAATAGGTGTGGACCCACATCCTTGCCTCCTGGAAGAATCAATTTGGCTTGTACGACCCCGTGTGTGGCTGTCTTTCCAAGGCCACCTATCCACCACTTTGTACTGGTCAGGGTGGGTGAATGGAGTTCAAATTCCTCGGTACCGGGAAGATAGGTCGCTGTGGTTTCCAGCCTCACGACGTTTGTACCGTGGCCAAGCTCAGTCTGAAGGTAGCACCTGAACGAATTCAGAATAAGACACGGGCTCGACTGTAGTAGGTAACACGGACTTGCCCTTGAATCCCCTTGTTGACGACGAGGTCCCAGTGCTCGTCGAGTAAGTCGGCAGAAGCCTGGCCGTCGAGAACGGGCTCGAACGCTACGACAATAAACGCGCGAACGGACGAGAACACGTTGCTGTTACACACCAATGTTGTGCAAGTTGATGGGAAGGTTTTCTGACAGGATTGTCATCGCTTGCTCTGTTTGTTCCGATGTCCATCGATGTTGTCTTTGCAACTCCACCAAACGTTTCGTGATGGCGAGCGCCCTCTTGTACGCTCCGACTCTTCCAATAAAGTCCCTTGGTGTTTCTTGAGCGAGGGGGACTGGTATCAAAAGTACGAGAAGAGCTCACCTGGGCGACTTGTCAAACACTGGCTCCTCGCGAAGGACGCGTTCGATTTGTTCAAAACCTTCCCAATTGTGTCTGCCACCTAGAGTCGAATCATGACCTGGAGTGAGTTGAACGTCGCGTTGAGTACCCGGGCTCTAGCTACCGAAAAGGTGGTCCCGAATCCTTTCCAGATCGACTGAGGCTCTCCCCCGGGCCTCCTTCAAGTCAATGGCAGTCTGTGCGTTCAAATCGAGCGTCATCACCACAAAGGCTCTCCGCGAAGTTTGAAACGACGAATGCACATGATGGCTCAGTCACTGGGATGTCTCACGCTGGTATGCTGTCCGAACCGCGGCGATTCGACTTTCACATGCGACGACAATCATACTGGTTAACGTTTTATTTTCATAATTATTTTTGTCGAGGTCTGATCCGAATAGAATAAATGCGTGGTATTCCGATCAAATGCTGTGGTTCCCGGTCATGGCAGTAGCCATGTTCGCGTCCGCTAAATCGTACCCCAAAGAGATAAATCAGGACAAGGAATTCCCACAGAATGGCAGTTGATGCGGCTCTGTTTTGTGACAAATGGCCACTGGGTAGGTGTGTTTGATCTAGATTCTACAGGTATCTTGACAAACTTGGCTGTAGCTTCAGTCGCGCATGTAATATATACGGAGACAAGTATCTTGCAGTATTGAACGGGGAGAGGCCTGTCTGTCGCCGAGCACAGCATGTCACGTACTAAGTCTTTCGGGGCTTTGGGGATTCAATGGCAAGGGCGCTTCTGATAGGTTCCAAGCAATTCGGAGCGAGTAATAGTATGAGAAACGCAATATTATGCGACCCTTGTAGACTCACGGTTGTTACCCGTCACAACTGTCGAATTATCACTGTCAAGCTTGGTTTCGCCTCCGCGTAGTATCTTCTGTCTCTCTTGGTTAACTTGTCTGTCTCTAATGATCAGATTTCATGCCGGTCCGACATTGACAGAAAAACATACTATCTGAAAATGTACTAGTTCGCTACCGAAGAATGCCTCACAAAAATTCAATATTGAACGTTCTACAGGTAAGCGCAATTTCTATTTTTATTACTACAACTCACGTATTCGCTTTGATATTTCGTAAACTGGACCTATCGGAATGTTGACATGCACCGAGTTAGCGAGTCCTTTGGGGATTACGGAATGACTGACGACGAAATGATAAATTCCAATGCTCATGCAATTCACCGACTGGTGATTTTTCACTCCCCATCGCTCCCCGTCCTTCAGGCGTACCTATTCCCATTGCCATGACTCTGGCAACGCTTGGAACGATAGCTCTGTCTCTCCTTTTCCTCAGTGAACTTTACTCGAGGTACAAAACCCGCGGTTTGCCCCCAGGTTCTGTTGGCATTCGATGGCTCATCGAGGTCCCTCGAGAGTATGCATGGAAAAAGTTCCTCAAGATGGCCGAGAAGTATGGTATGATGATTTACACCCATGTACAATTTTCTATCGCTCATCATTCGTCGGACAGGTGACATTTGTACTGGGTCTGCGTTTGGAAAACATCTCATCATCCTCAACTCGGCCGAGGTTGCCCACGAGCTACTTGAAAAGCGTGGAACCAAATACGCTGACCGGCCGCGGTCGGTTATGGGTGGAGAGCTCTCAGGGTGGAAGAAGACGATGATGCTGAGCAATTACACTAACGAGTTCCGTGATCAAAGGAAATGGTTCGCTCAGGAAATAGGTAGTAACGCCGCGATCACAAACTTGCAAGACATGGTCTCGGGGGAAACTCACCGGACTCTGCGGAGGATTCTCGAGAAGCCCGAGAAAGTCGAAGGTCACTTCCGCAAGTATGTTTGCCTTAGAGAATGCGTTAGCCTTCGTCACTCATTTTATTTCAGGAACTTTACATCCATCATGTTGCGACTTTCTCATGGTTATGTCAGCCAGGACGGTGACCTCGAAGACGACCCTTTGACCAAACTGGGCGCGTTGGCAATCTTCCAGTTCACTGAATCGACATCAGTGGGCAGACACATAGTCGACCTTTTCTGCTTGTGTAAGTCGATGATTCGTCACCTTTTTTTAAGGATTCTTACAGCATGTCTCCGCAGTGAAGTTCGTCCCATCATGGCTTCCGGGTGCAGGCTTCAAGAGGAAAGCCAAGCGCTACACTACTATAACGGAGGAACAACTGGAGCTCCCTCATAAGTTTGCAATGTCTCAGATAGTGAGTTTTAATCCTCAGTCAACCCGGATGTATGCTAATGAGTGTTTCGAGGCTGCCGGGACGGCATTACCTTCTCTTTCTTCTCGTTTACTGGGCGACATGTCAAAGGTTACGGAAGAGAGGGAGGATGCTATTAAATGGGCTACATCCTCTATGTTTCGAGGTGTGTACTATTGGTAACCTCACTATTTTTTCCGAGTTAATACTTCGAAACTTGTAGGGGGTCTTGAACCGGTAAGGCATCCGTCTGTTTCTGTAGGACATAGATTGACAGATTTCTTTTTTCAGTCTACATCCTCTTCTTATGCGTTTATCCTCGCCATGACACTGTACCCCGAAGTGATGAAGAAAGCACAGCAGGAGATCGACTCGGAAGTTGGTAGTGGTCGGCTACCAACATTCGAGGATCGGCCTTCTTTGCCGTACTGTGAATACGTGTTTACAGAACTCTTGCGTTGGCATGGTGCTGGTGCACTGAGTAAGTCCCGTCCTCAGCTTCATTAACTAGTAGTATCTCATCTAAGCCACTTATTTAGCTTTGAGGGGTGCGGCAGTTGACGACGAGTATAACGGGTATCTGATTCCTGCGGGTTCTATTATAATCATTAATGTTTGGTGAGTCGACGGTGCTCCGGTGAAGCGTAAGAAATGTTATATACCCTTTTTTTCTTCTAGGGCCATGCTTCGCGATGAGAGGGTATACAAGGACCCTCAGACGTTCAATCCTGATCGTTTTGTTGGGGAAAATCCAGAGCCTCTTCCCTTCAATGTATGCTTTGGTTTTGGACGGCGGTAAGGGACAAATTAGTTATTGAGAAGAAGGATGCTGATCCACTAATGGCCCTCCTCCAGCCGATGCCCAGGTGAGCCACATGCCGTGACAGATCTTGTTGCGACCAACGCGTTAAACCATTCATGCAAATAGGTTACGTCCTCGCCCAATCGGCCGTCTGGCTCATGTGCGTCCAAGTGCTCGCGGCGTTCAATGTGTCGAAACACGTTGAGAACGGTGTTGAGATCACACCCAAGGTCAAGCAAATTGGAATGACCGTCATGTTAGTGCCCGATTGGTCTTTGTGGAGCCACCGCTGATTTTTAACATTGCGTTTTCGTTCAGGCACCAAGCACCATTCAAGTGTTCGATCAAGCCTAGGTCAAAGGAAGCCGAACAACTTATCAGGGAGGAACTCTCGGCGTAGGTGTCTGGAATTTGCTACAGCCTTGGGTGTACGTCAGATTTTTCATTGTATACATCGGATCAGGATCAGGGACAGACATTGCCCTTAAGAAATTAGACATGCATCCCTGTAAAAGCAAGTAGAGTATGCCGTGCTAGTTTTTCTCCGTAGACCTCTGTAGAATATGTTACGTCTTTCCTCTGCACTCGCTATTGTGTGAAGTTATAGCTAATTTCATATCGATAGGCCGTCACTTCAAAAATACACATACAGGCGGACTCTGAACTTTGGCGAGCCGAATCTGCCGAGAGTTCACAGAAATCCACATTGAGTGATGGTCAGGTGAACAGTTCATTCAGCACCGAGGCTCCTATCTCACGCTTACAATCCGATTGATCTATACACAGATTCAAATTCCGACTCCACCTGTGTGTGTATTTCTCGTGCTTAGGCCTATCGATATGAATTTAGCTGTAACATGTTAAGTAGTACTACTATTCGGAACTTGAAGTTTGCGTTCAACATTGTAATAGACTCCGAAACGTCCAACTCGGTTGTAACTTGTAAGTAAAACATCCGGGTTCCAGACCTCTAATACAAATTTTCATGTCCAGTACGGCATTGGGGCTCCAATCACAACTTGAGAAGTTTCTTCTAGTCGGCTGACACTGCTTGCAATAAATCTACCGTTATGTAAAACAGGCTAGTCAATTTGAATGCCGTTCAACCAGCCTTTTTCCCCTGCGGCTCTCCTTCATCTCCATCAACGTTCGTTCTTATGTACTACAAGAAAGTAGTAAGTAGCACCCATTCCGAATCGACCACTGGTCTTAGGCTAACGTTCCGATAATCCTCCCTAGGTGAGGAGAAGCATGCCACTTTCCGTTCATTCTTTTTTACTACTAGCGGCGATCGGTTTCGCGCACGCGTCTGTCCACGTCGGTAGTCCTCATGTCCACCTGCAACGGGCCTCTGCAGCAGCGTCGTCGATGATCTCTGAAATTTATACCGGCTCCGCTACCCACAATGATGTCATTTCAACCGCCTTTCCCACTGGTCTCCCGACACCGACGTCTATCGAGATGCAAGATATTCAGGAAAACGTAGTTCCCAGTCTTTCGATGCCTCTGCAGGGCTCTGTTACCAAGCTCAGCATGGACCGTAAGTGTTGAACTAGTGGTTTGCGAACACTGACCTCACATGTGGGTATCGTAGATCTGAACAGGTGACCTCGTGTTTCGTCTTGTAATACACGACTACCTGTCTGACGTGAGCCTACCTAGCTCGCTTTCGCAGGGGTCCATTCACGATGTGATGGAAGACGACACCGAAGACTACGACGCGTGTGCCGGTACATGTTCCGATATTCTGGTAACTACACTATCTGCTCGGCGCTGGGTTCCCATGCTGATGATATGCAGACGGATGCGCCAGCGTTGGTCGTTACCCCGAAGAACGTTGAAACGTCGACCCGAGGTGAGACCAGTGGCACTTTCGAGTTTGGATTCCGGCATGCCTTGACTCGTATCGGCGGCTCCCTCGTCGCCAGTGCGTATTTCTTCTGTTCTCCGTGAGCCTCACGAAGCTGACGTTCGGTGCAGTGTGCACTTTTCTCTGCTTGGAATCCTTGCTCTCGTATGCCATCACTGGCCACAGTCCGCTCCCTGCGGTCAAAGTCATGATCGACAGCGCTCGTCGGTATACACCCACGAGACCTACGCGACGCATCGTAGGCATCGTGTGACGAATCTCGACGCGGAAAGCCGTGCTGCATGTCCGTCAGAAACCCAACGCTAATTATGCCTGAGTTCGCGTTGTCGAGGTAACATCATCACCATCACTCACTCCCTTCTACATGTTTCATATTCTTACGATGGTTTACAACTCGCCGGCCACTCACATTTATGCTCCACGTTTGTCTTTGTCGCCATGACTATGTTTTAAGGGATAACTAGTCCAGATGCTTTCACTCGTACTTTTTGCTAGGTTACAGTTTACCACTTCCACGGGCTTCGAGATACCCATTGGCAGCCTCCCTTTATAATTCGTAGTTTGGTTTAATCATTGCAGCGTAGATACGAACATAAATGTCATCGTATATATTAAGTGTATACCCCATATCGAAACTTGTGACACTTATTGCTTGAAGAGTTGCTTCCCACTCAGAGGACAAACAAGAAAATTACTCGCATGCTCGTTTCCAAAATAGAGTTGGTATACCAATGGCACAGGCATCCCGACCATTAACAGAAGGAACGCTTTACACCTCGGTGAATGCCCGGAACCAGTCCCGCATCGCTTCGAAGGACACCCTCGCGGCCTCTACCCCGTCGAGCGAGTGCCCCTCCTTGGGAAACACCAACAACTCGACCTCCTTTCCTCTCCCCTTGAGCGCATGATAATATCCCCGCCCCTGCGTCGGTGGCACCCGCAGATCGTCCTCCCCAAGCATTACCAACACGGGCGTCTCGACGCGGTCCACATGAGCAATCGGCGAGGCGGCGTAGAGCGTGGCGTAGTTCGCCGAGGTGACGTGCGTGCCTGGCCCATACGGAAGCCCAAACTCGCAAAACGACCAGTCGGTGATGTCCGAGGTGCAAAATTCGCCTGCAGAGATGACAGGGTTGCGCATCGCCGCGGCGCGAAATACGCCGGGGTACTGGCCAACGACTAGAAAATCATTTGTGAGTCCGTCGGATCGGCCGAGGGTCAAGAGGGAAGGGGACTTACAGTGCGCGGTGAGGAAGCCCCCATGGCTTCCACCTTGGACGACTTGTCTCCCTGGTTCGGATAGTCCTAGTTTGATCAGATGTTGGACCGTCGCGATACAGTCCTCAACGTCGAGTGTTCCACATTTTCCGATGAGTTTTTGGACATATTTCTCTCCGAAACCAGTAGATCCGGTATAATTCGGCAATGATACGGTATCTGGAGGTGTCTGGTTTAATTCGATTACTGTATAAAGAATGGCTGACCTACAGCCTTCGAGGGCATATGCAAGAACGCTTGGCGTGAAGGACGTCACATTTGATGCATGCGGTCCTCCGTGGAGAATTGTCATGCAAATGGGTTTGCGCGGATGTGGGGATTCTTTTGATCGAATGACAATGGTTTCTACTGGATGTCTGTCTGGAATGGGTAATACTTGTACATCAAGACGATCAATGGCTTCCTGAACTGCAACTTGAATCAGGACCGAGGTCAATTATGCAAACTGTATAGCACGCACGTTGCAGAGAAACGGTTGGTTCGTCGAGTATCCGGACGTTTATCTGGATGCCTTGGTTCAAGGTCAAAAGAACAGTTTCTGGTGGAGAGGTCGGAGTGCTCCGTGAGCATATCACGGAGTGCGCTCCATCAGTTCCATGTAGAGTCCAACTGAATGCTTGACCCCCTATATTGATGACAGCCCCAGATTCCACGTCGATTAAAAGTAACGTCACACGAGAGCCCCACAGTGACTGCACCAAAATGTACATCTCAGTGCCGAGCCTGAGGAATGGACTATCGTTCAAGTTAAACTCGGGGTACAGACCTGGAAACTCCTTGGGCAAGGGATCATGTACTGTGTCCACGAGGATTCTATCGCCTGCCTTGTCTTTTAGATCGCGGATGTGAAGGGACACTGTAGATGCGTGTGCGCCACTAAGGGGATTGGAGAGCCAGAACAAAACCGTCGGCACCCGGTCTTCGTCAAATAGAATACGCGGCGAACGAGACGAGCGTCCGGGGATTTCTATCTTGTGGGCCATGGCTGTGGCCTTGTTTGTATATTCGCTTGGAAGGTCGATTTCCCATATGCTAGTCGGTCGACTGAGGCATGATCTAATTCCCAACAGTCTTCCGTCGCTGGTTTGCTCGTAACCAGTAGCGTAAAGACGTGTTTCGGTGGCGAAAGTTGCCTGGCCGAACACGACAGGAATATCAGGAGCTTGATCTAATGATAGCTCTGTGACAATAGCTTCTGGTGTTGCGTTACTAATGCCAGACAACGAGTCGCCCAAGGACTTCCAACGGAATATAAAGAGAGTTGGTCGTTTCTTGGTATAAAGCTGTTCGCCGAAATTGGGAGCGAAACGGAACTTTTGGTATGGACCATCTTCTTGTACGCTGGAAGTTTCAGGGTTGGCTTCAGCAGTGTACACGAACGCGGTTTCAGAGGGAGTGAAGGAGAACGATTTGAAGTAATCTAGGGCACGAAAGATATGCACCGAGTCAGTGGATAAGAGAAACTGGCAGACGTCCTAATTACCATCCGTGTGAAACTGCCCGTGTCGTTGCGTGACATCAACCGACGCCTCGAGCGTGGCGCCTGACCAGACTTCTACGTAGCGTTTCTTTCCACCACTAGCATCTGATACTTCTCTAAGAATTGCATGAAACTTCTCTGACGGTGAGTAGACGGCATCTGCGATCTCAAGCGGATCCTGGCCGACCACCGAGGATATCACAGGCGAGTCGGTCGGCGAATCTGGATGGGCCAACGTCAGCGTTTTCGTGATAGATCGCTTCACATTTCGATCGTGATCGCGGGCCGAGTAGAAGATGCGAGCGACTAAGAGATGGTTGATTAATGCAATCAAGAGGTTCGTTGTATCTTGCTCACCTGAGACGCCCGACTTGGCCGCCGTGTAGATAAACTTGGCCGATGTCGGTACAGGTATCTCTGCGAGTTGCTTGTAAAAATTGAAAGGACCACCGTAGCGAAGAGATGACATTTCGACGGAAAGATTCGGTAGGAACAACTTGTATGTGGGAATTCGTGTCAAGTTTGGCCTGCCTTGAAACAACTTGTAGCACGACGACGATAAATCGATAACCCGGGGCCGTGGAGATTGTTCTCAAAAAACAATAGCGACGAGCTAGAACAGATCGAAACGTTGACTTTTCCATGAATTCATGTTCAGGGAGCTAACTCTTGTATTTTCAGTGTACCGTGCCCAATAACTTCAGGTTGCACTAGCATCTTTTCGTGGCAGCTCAAGAGTTCAACGACAACATTTCTGCGCGCCTCGGGAGGTTTTTTTTTCGATCATTAGATGTGCATCGCGAGTTTTTGGATAAGTCGTACCCCACCCGTTCTACGGTCGTCACGGTGTACATCCAACCGTTCTTTCCTCGCAGTACTCGGACGAGCCACTCGTTCTCACATCTTTCTGAACGACCCACAAATCCGTTTGTCCATGTCATGGCAGTGGTTGGCACGTCGGCTGTGTGATGCTGTCTCAAGGTCGATCACAGACTGGTCCGTTCAGATCAACCTTGAACGTAGCCTCCGATGAATACGGCTGTAGGCACTGTCCGTGAGCCACATTCACCCCCTCGCCTGGACAGTCGAAGAAGAGGCGCAGAAACGCTGGCCGTGCGTACCATCCACTGGTTCAAACCCGCAAACGATAAACATCTCTTCGTACCTTTTTTTCGGATCCCGATTTTTTTCAAAACACGTCATTCATGTGGATAATCGTTGAACGCTGCCCAACCGTGCTTTATCGGCTCTCTCCCTCCCGTTGACGCATCGTACATCACCGGTCACCTATCAATTCATCAAGCCATCAAGTCATCATGGATCGCCGTCGGGATGTATACGTACCCGAATTGAACGCTCCCACCAGGTTCGAAACTTGCCGTTATGCACCGCCCGCAATCAAAGACATTCCAGCACCGTGCGCAACCGAGGCGAATCCGATATGAGCCCTGCTAACGTCTTACGGCAATCCGAGCACCCCAGCCCCCAACCGCATGGTCCGTTTAGAATCAGGGGTGCGTCTGATTGCCAACCTTGTCTCGCCAGCCTTTTCAGTCTGCCACGGTCGACAGAAAGGGATGAAAATAAAAGGCAACGTGTCGAGTTCCGATTGTCTCCAGCTAACGTTATACTGTATGTAGTGGCCGCTTCTGTTTTCGACACTGTCAAAGACTTGCCGCCGGCTTGCTGAAATGTGGGAATGGCCCTTACACGTGTGCATTCATCTCATCCCCACCGATCAGATGACAATTTGCGTGTGATCAACCTTTAACAGGAAAAACAAGCCCAGGGCGTGTGCACCACGTTGCCCCTTCTCAATCGGCTAAAAAAACAAGAGAAAGAGGAAGACAAGGCATAACTACCGAACGCGTAAGCATGGAAGGGAGGTATCTATATGCTATCGTTCGTCCACCCGGAGAGGATATACCATAACCATCATCGTCTCGTTCGCGTATGACCACAAGCTCGTTGATGCGTGGGGATGCCACGTGCGCTCCTAATCACCACCAGCCCCCTTCCAACGCCACCATGCTGACCTAGTACAATCCAGGGATAATTCGATACGGTACGCGCTTCGCGTAAGCATCCCATTCCTCCCGAAACCGTGCGCGCAGTAACGCATCCTCGGCCCGGCTCCGATGGCAACCGAGCGTCCAACAGAGCACGTTTTGTATTCCCCAGATACTGATGACGAAGCGCCCCAACGTCGTGTCAAGCCAGCCACACTGCCACGTAAACGAGCCCGGGCTGGCAACCATGAACGACATGCCTAGCGTACTCAGCCCTCCAAAGAGATAGCTTGGGTGTCGCACGATCGAGTACGGGCCCGTGGTAATGAGTCGGTGATCCTTGAGGACGGCTAGATGGTGGGTAAAGTGCCGCCCGAGTGCCCGGAAACACCAAATGCGGCCGAGGCCGCCAACGGCGACAATGATTGCCCCTGTGACAAAGTAGCAGTTCACGTTCGAGCTGGGAAGTTGCCCCGTGAGCGCCAGTAGAGCAAGCACCTTGGAAGAGATCGATGAAGGGTAATGGGTGGCGATAAGAACGGCCGCTTCTGCGACACAAGGAATAGATCCGGAGAGCTGTACACATGTACATCAACGGTGAGCAACTTGTCAGCATCGCATTTTACGTGTCTAACGGGAAATCCTACCCTGTGTAACAACGGGAATAGGACTGGCAATACGTGTTCGTAAAAAGCGCCTGTAATACGCTCGGATTTGTCGGGCGGGGCATTAGGAGCCGCGAAAGATGCGTTGAAGAGCCACAGTGATGGTAGAAGAATGAGGATTTTTAGGAGTGGCATACTTTGCCGCGGGCGAGTATCGTACAGGGAGATAGATGATTATGAATTCAATGCATTGGGCCGCACCAGGGGGTTTTTATGCGTATAAAACATCCCGTACACGTGATGCTTTGAAGGAAACAGACATGTCAGCAGTACCCTGCCCCCGTAGAACCGTGTCGATCGAACAGACCCAAATCGGGGCAACCGACAGACAGTTCCGCCCTAAGAGGGTCGGCAACTCAAATGCATACTCAAAGAGACTGGCGCAGTATGCATAAAGAGCCTAATGCACCGCTTGCCGTTTGCCGGAGCGATGCGATAACAGAAATATATCCGGAAACGGCCTTGTTGTTGCGCTCTGTCGAACCTCGTCAAGAAGAGCGCACGTCGCGAAATATGGCATAAATCTCGCATCGTAACGTTCGAGAAACGGAAACCTACGCGTCTCATGACCAACGCGAAACTTTATTGAAAAATGGAAAGGTCCTCCATTGAGCTGCGCACGTTGGGGGCTTCCGAACGCATCGCACGCCCTGACGCCGGGATCCTATTAACAAATAAGGTGCCTTGCGTGCTGGGCTTGTGCGCGCTCTTGTCCAAACGCGGCTAGAAATGCCCGATCGTCAGATCGGTCGCAGGGTTCGTCCTGTAAAAGAAAAAAAAAGGGTGCAGATAAAATTTTAAAAAACGCCAGGAAGTGGAAGTTGCCGGGATAGCATCCCTTCGACCGACGACATGTAATCGCTTGGACCTACACTCATATCTGAGAGACCAGTTTTTTTTTTGGCTTCCTCATCAACCACGCGGCGACCCGGTAATCCGAGGGTGAAGATGCTCAAATCAAATTTGAAAGAAGAGGCGGCGACGTATCCCTGGGATGTCCGTGAACAGCGGGGCCCGGGCCTCGGGGGATATCGGTGGCAGAGGCGCGGGCAGGCGCAGAGGACAAAAAAGAAAGAACCAACGTCATGGAACAGCGCCAGCAGCCTAGTGTGACGCCCATTTCAGTGACGGCGTGGCCACGTTTGTTTTTCTGTTTTCCCATGCCGTGTTTTTTCTTTGTCGCGGCACAGCGAAGGTTCGCTGGGACGGTTGCGACGTCAAAGTCTGCTACCGCATCATTACGTTCCTACACAGTCTTCAAGTTGTTGATGGGCCTCTTGCCGTCGCCGCCGGTGTCTCGTTCTTGCTAACTTGGGTCGCCAGTGGAGGGCATCATGGGATGCCTTAGGTCGGCTTCCGCTACCCGACGCAATTCGGAATTGGATTATACTTACTACTTAGTGTCGTCCCAGTATCATTCGCATATGATCCGATTGGCTTCCTCAGAGAAACTGCTGAGTACTGTACGGAGGAGAGCGTCCTTCACGCCCACGGACACCCAGGAACCTGTCGTGTCCGGACTGTCTCATGCTTGCTGATGCCGTCGAAAGGCGCTGCCTAGCTGTGCAGCTGAAAATCACCACGAGTTCCGGTTCTGCGAAATGCTGTCGTGCTCATATCGGCTCGAGCTGCGTCGTGTGTTTTTACAAACGCCAAGTAAGCGAGACCCTTTCCCCTAGTTGGTCAAGGTTGCTCATCACAATTTATCTCGCCAACGAGCAGTGAACCTATCCGAAAACAACAGAGGCTCCCTGAGCGACGTCATTGGAAAGGTTATAAAGGCTTGGGGACAACCCTGAATTCCTGCCCGCCGAACGATTTCCTTGGTCCATGGTTCCTGTCAGTCTCGCCGGAAACTCCCCAATCATGGATCGATCTTCTATGTAAGTACGCCACCGCCGGAGATCCTCGATTGGGCACGGGAACGAGGGCCGAGAACGTTACATGAGTTAAGTGTATTGACAGTTAACCTCTTTGCGGCATGACATGTTGTCACCGGACAGGGTCGCGAAAGTGGCGTCATACCGTGACCCGGCATGTGATGGGCTTCGACAGAATAAGTACAAGTGTTGTACAGTGTGATCAACAGATATGCCGCCATGATGCTAACCTTATCATAGTAGAATGAACATGGTCTGGAACGTCGTGTTCCCGCTCGAAATCTTTTCCTCGTACCTTTGGCAAAAGTGTTGAAAACTGGAAATAATCATAAGACGTGTTGGAACGACGCCATCACGGAACATGTGGAGAAGGTAGTCGACATACATTAACGCCTTCTCGATTGCTTCAAAGGAAAGTGGGGTTTCGTCTCGACGCATGACGGTCACTTGTAACAGGGTGATCATTGGCATACCTGCAACAGCGCCAAAAGAAGACCTACGGTGCCTATACAACCTGCTCTTTGCCATCTGAACGGAAGTGCCAGTTGGAAAGTAGTCAGAATCGTATGTACTCACCTTTGCACTGGATGTCCCAGATATGCTGTGTTGGGATTTCTTCGGGCGGAGCACGGCACGGAGTCACCGGTCACGTGCATTGACACTGGGGGCCTTGCGCGTATATCGCGTGCGACGGGACACCATTGAATATTGAACTTCGACTTGGAACGCGCCCTGCGTGCGGTCGGCGTTGCATGGTATGGTTACCGGGCGGCCCGGGCAAGTCGACCTGGCGGGACACATTCTGTGGGCGGGCACTTTGTTTTATGGAATGCCCAATCTGATGCCTGGCATGCGTTGGACTGTGAAAAGGTGCGTGAGCGAGAGGGAAGGGAAAGGGGTATGGCGTGCGCAGTAGATGGGGAAGAGCAAGGTTTGTCTTATCTAGTCACAGTCCTTATAGACTGACCGAGTGGCGCAATCAGCAGCTTTGGAGGATTTGATCGTAAGTACCGCGGAGTATCACATATACGTGATGCTATTGCTCCGTGGAGCGCCACACCACTGATGCATGATTGCAGATCCACTCCAAAAGTCGGTGTTTCTCACTGTTACGGGCCGAGGTACCATCAGTACAACCTAGGTTGTACTGATGGTATCGAAGTTGCTACGTACTCATGCACTGGGACAATAATGATTTCACTACCGCCACACCAGAGGTGCTTATCATGACGATGACATAGAGGTGTGTCATCGCCGTCGGGGTCCCCCGCCAGCGAAACCCAGTTTGGTATGGTACCACACTCCATTCAATCTAAGAACCAACTCCAATGCCACGTTTCCCACGCACTGACGGCGATAAAGCCCTTGGCTCTTGCTCGTTTCCCTCTCTGCTTTTTGCAGTTCACGCCCGACCACCATAAACATGTCGGACACTGATCTTGCTGCCCGTGAGGGCCTCGAAAAACTCGGTTACACTCAGGAAATGAAGAGGGTATGCATCTGGCTTCTCCCGGGCCTTTCTATCGTTGAGATGGCATCCCGTTCTTCCTTCTCCAGTCCCGTGGCTTGTTCCACATACTTTTCAGTAAGTTCCATGCGAACGGGTCTTATCTCACCCTTGTATTCGTTATGATGTCCTTGCTCGTGTGCAGTGACACTAGGTACGCTCGACATTGATTCCGGTTTCGGATGTGAACCTGATCTTCGATCGTCACAGCCATTATGGCCGTCCGTAAGTCATCCCTTTATTTTATACGCATACGTCTTGTTGACGCAATTCAAGCGTACGGTCTTGCTTCCCCGATAGCGACGTCCCTCTATGCAGGCGGTCCTGCTGTCATTATTTGGGGGTTAGCCATTTTACTTCGCCTAGTGCTCATTGTATTCACACTAGTCTCAGATGGATCCTGGTCTCTGTGCTGACTCAAGCATTGGCTCTTTCGTTGGCTGAAATTTGCTCCAAGTATCCTACTTCTGCAGGCGCTTACTATTGGTGCTATCGTTTGGCCCCACCCAATCACAAGCTTATATTTTCTTGGATTAATGGATGGCTCAACCTTGTCGGCAATTGGACTGTCACCCTGAGCGTCACGTTCGGTAATTGCGCACCCTCGTCCACTAGAACTATCATGCTGACGGCGTCCATTCTGCAAGGAACCACCCAGTTGCTCGTTGCCGGCGTGGGGATATATTATCCCTCATGGGTACCAACCTCTTGGCAAATGTGTACGTTCCTATTCGATATCTCTAGTTCTCACCTTATCCTCGTCCAGATCTCATCTTCCTCGGTGTCACCTCCGTTTCGTGCGGGTTTTGCTTGTTTTGTAACAAGTATCTCCCAAGCATCGACGTGGGCAGCCTTTTCGTCGTCTCGTTTTCCAACCTCACGCTAAACAACTGTTGTTTAGATTGTTTGCGCGTGCTGGACTGGCCTTGGTATCATTGGTAAATATATGTCATCGGCCTCACCCAAGTCTCGTCTCACACAATGATAATAGTTATCTTGATATCTCTGTCCGTTAAAGCAGCCGCAGGCCGCCGTTCGGTAGAATATGCATTGACTGGCTTTGAGCCTACTTCTGGTTGGACCCCTGGCTGGTCCTTCTTCATCGGTCTTCTCCCGGTAAGCGATTCTGTTTTCTGCAAAACCTATCACAAGTAAATTTATGCACCCGCCCAACCTAGCCTGGTATGCTCTGTTCTCCTTTAGTCGGTTCTTCTCATTCTTCGATCCCTTAGCCTATACGTACTCTGCGATTGGCATGAGTAAGTGTCAATCGATCGCCCCTTTTCGTTCTTCTGAGGCTTTGCGATAGTCATAAGCATGGCGGAAGAAGTCCACAACCCCTCTGAAATTCTTCCAAAAGCATTGTCGTTGTCAGTACCGATCGGGACTATTTGGGGAATCATGTTTCTCCTTCCCATCCTCTTCACGTTACCCGATATCAGCACGCTGTTGCAAAGTATGTTTTAATCGTGGCATTGTATCTCACCCTGCTTAAGCAATTGTTCAGTCAGCGCTGCCCAACCTATTGGCGCCATGTTCACCATTGTGATGGGTTCCCGGGGTGGTGGATTTGGATTGGTACGTGGCATTGTCGACCTTCATGCTTATAGTACTGAGTGCCCTCTTTTAGTGGTTCATCGGTACGCCCTTTTTCTTTCTCACGTCGTTCTCCACACCCGAACCGATCGCGATCCGATGCGCATCTAGTCTTTGGCGTAGGCGTGTTTTGCGCCATCTCGATCTCGTGCGCAGCATCGCGCACTACATGGGCGTTCGCGCGCGACAGGGCGATCCCCTTGCATTCACACTTTTCCAAGATCAGCACCACGTTTCCCGACGTCCCCGTGAACGCGCTTCTGCTGTCGACGACGATCCAGGTGCTCCTCGGGCTCATTTACCTCGGTTCCACGACGGCGTTCAACGCTTTCGTCGGCGTCGCTGTCATGTGCCTCGGTGCGTCGTACGCGATGCCGGTCGCGATCTCGTTGGCACAGGGACGCGTGGACGTGGCCGACGCACCGTACTACCTCGGGCCCGTTGGGGTGATCGCCAACGTTATTGCGGTGGTTTGGGTTCTGTTTGCGATCGTGCTGTTTTCTATGCCGGCCAACATACCGGTGACGCCGGTGACGATGAGTGAGTGTCTGTCCCTTTTGGGGGCATTTTGGAAGGGCGGACTGTTGACCGTGTCATGGGATAGATTACGCCTCGGTCGTGTTTGTCGTGTTCGCAGTTATCAGCGCGGTGTGGTATTGGATGAGTGGGTAAAAGGCTTTTTCCTGTTGTTCGTCTTCTGATCCGTTTGGTAGATGGTCGATATCATTACACCGGGCCGCCCGTGCCGTCGAACGAATCCGATTCGTCCTTGAGATCCCCATCCAAGGGCGAGTGAGTGAGTGGTGCTTGGAGTCCACATGTGACGAACGACATGTGCTTTACACGACCTGCGATAATACCCCAACGACGATATTATATATTTCAATTGTTACTAAACGAAGGAGGAAAAAAAACTCTTGCCGCGGATTAGCGTTTGCACTTGAAGCGTGATATCAGAATGTCACGTGATCGGGCCGTGTTATTGACCTCATTGCGCACGCTTCAAAGTACCTAGTACACATCAAGCGACGCACCGGATCACGAAAACGTGAACTAGGCGTTAGACACAGCCAAAAACAACACACCTCGAGGAGAAAGACATCGAAGACGAGATGTGTCCAAAGTTAGTACAATTGAGATATAGAGCAGATCCACGACAAAAAGGGAAAAAATAATATGATAAGCAGCGACCCCGAACGCTCTACCCTCACGCCGTCAACTTTGGAATGACCTTGATCATCTGATCTATGTTGATGAACTGCACCCATGCCTCCAAGTCCTTTGCATTGTCGTGCCAGATAAACTTGCTCTCCTTGGTCCCGCGAAAAAATGCGCATGCGCACTGATACGACTCTTCGATGACGGTTCCGCCCCGCTGCACGCCGAGCTGTGCCTTGAAGACGCGGAATTCCCAGCCTTGGAGGGGGTGGTCGTCCCCCCGCGCGCTCTCGTTGGGAATGTTGAATTCGAGACGGGACCAGTCGAAGCCGCGGGACTGGCCGACAGCTTTGATGTAGGCTGCTTTGAGTGAGAGGAGGATGCAGAGCCGGCGGAGGACGACTTCGTCGCCAAGCTCGGGCGAGATGAACGTGAGCTCGAGTGGTGTGAGCTGTGTTCAGGTGTCGAGGCGAGCGATGAGAAACACCGAGGGGAGAAAGACGAGTCCGAGGGAAGAGAAAGAGTGAGGCGTGGCCCCGAGGGATAACGTCAATGTCTCGACGGAACGAAAAACGCACGTGGGGAAAAGGGGGAACGCACCTTGTGCGCAAACGATTCGGCGTAGGCGGATACGGACACTCCCCGAGGCTCTACAGAGAGTTGCTTGATGCCGAGGCCGATGTTGATGACTTGACGTTGACGGCCCTGGGTCATGACCATACCGCACAGCGAATTGTCGTAGGCGAGATGGTATCCAATCATGGATTGAAGAAACTTTTCTGGGGGCATGTCGTCCGGCGACTGAAAGAGAGCGATGCGGCGGACGGAAAGAGGACAAGACAAAGGGGGACGGACCTGCTCTATCCAGTGTTTCCCGGCCGACGTCTCGCAGTCCTTCCACTTTGTCCTTGATATCCGTCTGTGGCGCATCATGAGGAGTGGGAGCATTTGGGATATGATCTGGCCTGCATTAGGCAAGCAAGCGGACACGTTGAGCAACGAGCGTGTGGCGATAGAGACGGGAGGGCAGACACTGACGAAAGGATTCGATGGACGTGCAATCATAGACGATCCTCGTGTGGGGCGCACACTCTTTGATGAGATTGTAGCACTTGTCGTATTCCTGCGAGCGGTGAGGCCGAGTCAGCGAGCAGGGTATGGCGACGGACCTCTGTCGTGACATCGCGATTGAGCGAAAGCATCCAGACCAAAATGGGGCACTCCATGTTTCGGAGGGAAGCTGGAAGGTTTCCCTTTTATGTGATCTCGAGACGATGTGTGGGCGTCAAAAAGACAGAGCCGAGCGCTGAGTAATGTTGGCGCACGGCGGTGGCGAATCGGGTTGGCACGACGAATGCCGAGCCTACGAAGGAAATCGAGGAGGAGGGGGAGGGGGAGGAGGAGGAGGAAGAGTGGCCGGACGTTGAAGGGCTGGCAGACTCGGAGAGGATCATTTTAAAGCTTGATCAGACACAAAGTTTGGACGTCCATTATTTTCGTTCACAGCCTCGCCGCCACGTGCAGACAGCTTCAACAACTGAACGAAATCGCATTGTTGATCCGATGCACCCGTTATTGCAATGGAACGCGTTACGCGTACACCCAAATCCGCTATCAGTCATCCAGACGAGCCACCGAGACTTCGAACGCCTAATGTCAAAAGAAAAGGAAAAAGGAAACGCATGGCTGCCTCGTGTACGACAATTGTTGGCTCGAGTAGGCTCCGATGTGCACCGATAGTCGAGCGTCGCATACGACAGCCGATACGTCGAGAAGCACTGTGCACGACGTTTCATCTATTCCGGATTCCTCCGAACCCATCTCGCACATTGGCATTCTTGAATTTGCCCGTCGTCCTTCAACTCTTGATCATCACGTCCCGCAGCATCAAGAGAAAAACGTGCACCACACGCCCAAGTCTTTGGCTACACCTGGGATGCGACGATCCATTTCTCTCCTCTGAATGGAAACACACGGATGCCGCGTGCCTTTCCGAAGCACTTTGCCCAAAACGAGGAATCGAGCATTCGTCCGACTATCAACATCCTTGCGTATCGGAAACGCCGCCCATGTTTCGTCCCCGGTCCGAATTCTTGTTCTTCGCCTCCAAGCAGGCGCAATGAAGCGAAAAAATGGAGCCTAGGAGGATGAACGATTAAGCTATCGGTGACCAACCGTGTCGCGTGGTACATTCAGCTTCAAGAACGATGACTACCTGCACCTCGTCTACGTCCTCGAATGATCAGGCGCCTTCTGAAAACATGCCCACCAACGTTCAAACCAAATTTCAATGTTAAATACCCAATCCATCCATCTGCAATCTATGCTCTATCTATGATATATATCGAACGGAAACGCTTGCTTCGCACTCGGGCGACCATTGATCAACAGCCCTCGGAAATCCATCCAATCGATACCCAATAATCTACCCACCGCTTTGCATCTGCAGCCGACAACGGTTCCAGCGTCCGCATCACCTCGCTCTTCCGCTCCGCCACATCCGTCGCAAAGCGCTTGAACCCAACAGCTTCCGCTCCCCCTTCGTCGTCCGCGTCCAGCTCACGTCGCAACCTCTCGTCGTACTCGGCCAACGTGCGCATGAAGTTGAGCAACTTGATGGAGGGCTTTTTACCGATCGCAAGGGTGATGAAAAAAAACCAAAGTAGCGAGAAGCATGAATCGTACCACTCGTCGAACCGTTTCCTCATTCGCGTCCCCTGCGCATGCACTCAATCGCGCGACCCACTCACTCAACGGGATTAGCGGCAATGGGGCCTGTGCCAACTGATGTGTCTGATATATCGCATCGCTGATCGACTGCATCAAACTCGCCCATGGGATCGGCCTAGGATGCACCAAGTTAATGGCCGACGGGGGCGCTGCATCCGCAAATGCCACGTCCAGAATGGCACTCGATACTGCATGTGGGGGGATCCATGACGCGACCTGCATGGTATAAACTTGAGCATGACGCCATGCTATGAACGAAGACTACGTACCCCACGCGCGTTGGGAAGTGCCCCCAAAGCCACGCTCGACTTGACAAACATCGGCACCCACTCCTTGGTCGACCACGCACCCTTTGGCGTCCCGCCCGAGATCTGCCCGATCCGGAACGAGGTCGCGGGCAGCCCGCTCTTCGCGAGGATCTGTCACGACAATCAAGACAGCTGTGTTTCGGAAACCAGCGCGCGTACGCACCCGTTCGGACACGTACTTGCTCGCACCGTACCCAGGCCCGACACCCACCCCTGCGTCCGTCTGAACTGCTTCCGGAAACGCACCGTTACACTCGCCCCACCCCTGCGCCGACTTGACCGACGACGTAAACATGAACCTCGGACATACCTTGGACGCCAGCCCGAGGTCGATCAGGTGCCGCGTCCCTTTGGCGTGTCCCTCGAACGACGACAGGGCCAAGTTGAAATGGAGTAGCCACGCGTTGTGAATGATGATCGTCACCCTGTCGCGGAGCGTGGCGTACATTTGCTCATCGAGCGATAGGTCTCCTTGGGTTGTGTTGCCTTCGAGATACACAAGTTTACGTTCGTGCTCGTCGAGCAAGGTGCTGTCGATATCCCGATCTGTAAAGGCAGCGCGTTGTCGCTCCTGGATCGCTTTGCCTGTCTTGGAAGGGCGATTGAATGCGTATACAGTGTCGACGTCTTCACGAGCCAACAAGGACGCGAGTAGGTACGATCCAAGCCCTCCCGTCGATCCCGTCAACAAGACGACATGGCGACGGTTCGACCACCCAGCCAACTCTGGTGCGTCCTTGTCGCCCTCGCTGAATCCGACAGAATACTTGGCGATCATGTCTTCGATCTCGGACTTGGGATCGGACACAGGCAAAGGGCCAGCTACGGATTGAATCACGTATCTGGCGAGCTGTCGAAGCGTTGGGTTCGCAAATATAACGTTGGGACCAATGCGAGAAGCGGCATCTCGAATTGTCTTGTCTGGAGAAGCACGCAGCGACCCGAGGATGCGGTTCTTCAGGAACGTGGATGACAGACTGGGCAGCGATGTGAGTAACATGGCCGATGAAATGAAAGAGACAGACCTATCGAATCCTTGCTCAAACACGTTTACATCGACCTGGATGGGCTTGCCCAAATGGACAGCCGTCGCGTGTACCATCAACCAATGCTCGACTTTGGTTTGAGTCCACGTCGCCGTCGCCGGGAGCGGGACGTCGATACCAGCCTTGATGCTCGACTCTACAGATGCATACCTAGCAGCAAATGGTGTGTGAGCACGACAGCAGTCAAGCAGCGTACATACAATGCCCCGATCTCAGTTTCGTAGAGTGCCTGCGTCGCTTTCTTGGTCACAGTCCCCTCGGCGGCACGCACCATTGGCTTCTTCTTGTTCGTCACCAGGATCATCTCCTTGAAGATTCTGCTGAACGCAGGTGCGTCCTTGTTTGCCTCCTCGACTTCCGGCCTAGCAAATATGTGTCACTCTCAAGCCATGTATGAAGACGACGAGAGGACGCACCAAATCTTGTTCCTGAACTCGGCCACTTGGCTTTCGTCCGTGACGTCGATGGCATACGTCGGCTTTGGTTCTACAAGAACCCCTGTCCGGTTCCGACCACGCCCAAACATGCATACGCCAGACACGAATGGGCTCGAGCCGATCACAGATTCCATGGGCGCAGGCAGCGTCGTTTCGCCTGAGGAGTGGGCCAGGACATCATCTAGTCGGCCGACGCTACGCACCGATACGAACGGTGAGAACACCATATTGCTAGTAATACGGGGAGCATGACGTACATTTTCTCGATGGACACTCGGTGGAGGTAGAGCATGACCGTGCCATCAGTGGGTCGTTGATATACATTGTTTGCGGTCTCTTGGCTGAGCTTTGGGTACACATAGGTCAGCGCGGGCAGATCGTCGATCGCAACATCCATGGGCCCGTCAGGATGTGATGCCAACTCGTCTCGAACATGGTTCAAAAGCGCCCCGAGCGAATGGGACGTCGCGATCAGCCTTTGACAGTCTGTTTTGCGCATCATATGAGCGATGGCAGCTGGTGAGTTGCGGGACGACATGGGGAAGGGCTACAAAAATTAAAATTAAAATTGCAACGGCCCAGGGGGATTTAGTCAATGAAGGTGCCAATGCGTTCAGGTCAAGGATAAGCGTACGATTAGGCCTGCATAGATGATACCGAATGCGATCGTATGATGGACTAGGAGGGTATCACAGTCAGTGACGATGCCGACGACGGCGCTGTCGGGGCCTTGGAGGATAGCAGGACGAATGGCATGGGCAACGCGCTGGCATGCACGGTTAAATTCGAGGTAAGAGACGTTCCCGAAACCGTTTCCTTGCTCGTCAGCAAAGACGTACATGGGCCGTGTCGGGTTGTAGGTGGCATTGAACTCGACCATCTCTGGCAACGTCAGAGAGCCGTCGAGCGGTGGGTATGATACGCCATGGGGTGCGATAAAAGGTACCAACATCGTCGGCTTCGGCTTTTCAGAAACGATCAGTCCGCATCCTATTTATGCAAGCCTGGCCAGCATTTTACAGAACGTCAAACGACTCCGGCCATGGGCGCGATAAAATGACGGAACCCCTGAACTTAACTTTCTTTTTTTTCTTTTTTTTTGGGTCTCAGGGTCGTGTTCCTTTCCGAGAAAGTGGACTATCCTCGTCTTGAGGCGGTAACGTTGCAATAAATGTGATTCCTGGTAACAGATGTTATCCGGGCATTCGGCCCGGGAAAAGGAATGGATTTTATTACACAGGATGGTTGTGCATTGTGTTGTCACCACAGGAAAGCACCGCAATGATACCGGCGAATAAACCAAGCTCAGGTTCTTATCTGGAGAATGAATCGATTTGGACATGTGTAAAACTTGAAACGGACCATGGCACGACTCGACGTTTGCGGTCGAGTTCAGTTACTGGCAGAGTCCTAGATCTCCAAATTGCCAGGGACTTGCTTGATCATCTTCAATACTTTCTTCCCGATGAAGAAGGAAGGAGAAGCTTTTTTTTTTGAACCAAATCCAGGAGCAGCGAGCTTGGTACTCGAGCGGTCATCTAGCATTAGTACGACAAGACGTAATCCAACCCGTGCCATGACGGACTCTCCTTAAGAAGAGGCTTGTCGCTACGAGGTCGTTCTGTATGCCATGCGCTGGATCTTGCCGGGAATTTGCTTGATCATTGTCGGACTTTCTTCCCGATAAAGAAGGAAGGAAGGAAGATTAGATAGCACTTTGCTCCGATCGGTCTAACCCGTAGCCTGTGCCAACAAATACTACCGCTGTTCGACAAGTTGGGGACACCAGGATGAGCATCGGTATCTACTTTTAACATTATCACTGGGCACTGCTTGGAACGTTCTCACTCAGACCAGACTATACCGTATACAGGATCCAGGAAAGTGCCGACCGACGCTCAAATGCACTACAGTATGTTCATTCCTAAGAGGCTTGTTGTAACAGTCATGTTCACAAGCTAGCATTACACACTGGTGTACCAGGAGGTGGGCTTTTATGATCAGAGCTACACCATCTAGCAGAGACAGAACGCCCAGAAAAAAGTCAAAGTGTTTGGGCACGATCCAGTTGAAACGAGATATTCAGATTGATCCACTGAAAATCAATGATTCTACTTTTCAGTGGCAATAAGTACATGGTCCGTATTGAATAGAAACGCGTGCTTCGCACTCGCGCGACCATCGATCAACAGACTTCGGAAATCCACCCAACCGATACCCAATAATCTACCCACCGCTTCGCATCTGCAGCCGACAACGGTTCCAGCGTCCGCATCACCTCGCTCTTCTGCTCCGCCACATCCGTCGCAAAGCGCTTGAACCCAACAGCTTCCGCTCCCCCTTCGTTGTCCGCACGTCCAAGTTTCTCGTCGTACTCCATCAACGAACTCATGAAGTCGAGCAACTTGATCGAGGGCTTTTTCATCGATTGCAAGGGCGCCATGATAAAGATGAGAAATAGAGCAGGGGGCATGAAAGAAAACATACCACTCGTCTAACCGTTTCCTCGTTCGCGTCCCCTGCGCATGCACTCAATCGCGCGACCCACTCATTCAACGGGATGAGCGGCAATGGGGCCTGTGCCAACTGATGTGTCTGATACATCGCATCGCTGATCGACTGCATCAGACTCGCCCACGGGATCGGCCTGGGGTGCACCAAGTTGATGGCCGACGGGGGTGCTGCATCTGAAAATGCCACGTCCAGAATGGCATTCGATACTGCATGTGGGGGGATCCATGACACGACCTGCAGGTATATAGCCTGAGCACGACGCCCTACTGCAAATGAAGACCACGTACCCCACGCGCATTGGGAAATGCCCCCAAGGCGACGCTCGACTTGACAAACATCGGCACCCATTGCTTGGTCGACCACGCACCCTTCGGTGTCCCGCCCGTGATCTGCCCGATCCGGAACGATGTCGCAGGCAACCCGCTCATCGCAATTACACGTTCCGACACGTACTTGCTTGCACCGTACCCAGGTCCGACACCCACCCCCGCGTCCGTCTGAACCGCTTCCGGAAACGCACCATTACGTTGGTCCCACCCTTGCGCCGACGCAATCGATGACGTGAACATGAACCTCGGGCGTACCTTGGACGCCAGCCCGAGGTCGATCAGGTGCCGGGTCCCCTCGACGTGTCCCTCGAATGACGACAGGGCCAGGTTGAAATGGAGCAGCCACGCATTATGAATAATGATCGTCACCCTGTCGCAGAGCGTGGCGTACATTTGCTCATCGAGCGATAGGTCTCCTTGGGTTGTGTCGCCCTCGAGATAGACAAGTTTGTGTTTATGCACGTCAAGCAAGGTGCTGTCAATCTCCCGATCTATAAAGGCAGCGCGTTGTCGCTCCTGGATTGCTTTGCCTGCCTTGGAAGGGCGATTGAACGCGTATACAGTGTCGACGTCTTCACGGGCCAACAAGGACGCGAGCAGGTACGATCCCAGCCCTCCCGTCGAGCCCGTCAGCAAGACGACGTGGCGACGGTTCGACCACCCAGCCAACTCTGATGCCCCCTTGTCACCCTTGTTGAATCCGACAGAATACTTGGCGATCATGTTTTCGATCTCGGACTTCGGATCGGGCGCAGGCAAGGGGCTAGCCACGGTGTGAATTAGGCGTCTGGCAAGCTTTTGAGATGTGGGGTTCGCAAAGACGATGTTAGGGCCAATGCGACAAGCGGCACCTAGAGTCGTTTTGTCTGGAGAAGTACGCAACGACCCAAGGACGTGATTCCTCAACAATGACAGACTGTGCGATGTGAGTAACACATCTAAAGAAATGAGACAGACAGACCGTGCGATGGAAGGTGCCAAAATCATCGTGAATGCGGGCTCTTGCTTTGGTGCACGCAAAAACGCTCACTGAGCCGTGACATCCTATTTATCCAAGCATTTGTCAGTGCTTTTTTGCAGAGCGTGGAACAACTCCAGCCATCGGCGCAGATGGAATGCATTTTTTGGTCTCGGGCTGTTCCTTCCCAAAAGTGGCCTATCCTCGTCTTGAGGCGGTAACGTTGCGATAAGTATGAGGCGTGCTAACAAACCTTCTCCATAATTATTCAACCCGGGGATCAGTGGCGTAAAGGAATGGAATTTACTACAAAGGATGGTTGTGGCGCAGGAAAGCATCGCAGTGATACCGGCGAATAAACCAATCTGAAAAATGAATTAATGATACGCAAATTACTAAATTTTAAGACGGACGGCGGTACGACCTGGCGCGTGAGGTTGAGTTCAGTTGCTGGCATTCCAAGTTCTCCGGATTCTCCAAATCACTGCCAGCCTGGCTCGTCAGTACTTTCTTCGACGAAGAAGGAGAACTGTACTTACTACTCGAGTGGTCGTCTAGTGCTGGTAAGGCGAGACGTAATCCGTGCTACGATTCGTCGGACTGAAGTATGTTATCTATAGCCCAAGAAATTTATGGAATCGGCAAACGCCGAATGCCGGTGCGTACCTGCAATGATCACTCTTGACAGTCCGCAGATTCTACAAGGTTGTTCTGTGTACCATGCGCTGGATCTTGTGCCAGCTGGATTGAGTGGTTCGACTGGTTTCAGAAAATCGATTAGCCCCCCTGTCCCAGCGGTAGTTGAGAGTCGAGACTCCTCTTGGCGATGTGACTTCATCCAGTTCAGAACCGGGTTCACAACAAAGAGCCGTACCAATGATCAGCTCACAAGGTGGAAACGTTCTCTCTTACTCAAACTTTACTCATGCCCCGTTTCTTCGGGCCACCACTAATCGGCAGAAGCCGACTCAGGGTCAGAGCGGCTTGTGCCGATCTGTGGCGCAGCGAGGCACTTTGTCTTTGGTCACGCGTAGAGTACGGTACGTGACTCCCATCTCCCCGCCTGGCACGCCCGTGCAACCGTTTCACCCTTCGTCGCACCCGTCTTCGTCCCTCTCAGGCGCTCCAGCTGGGGTTCCAAGCACTGGACCACATCCCTGCCCCGACGTCCTGCGAGGTGATCTCTCCCATCCTCACAGCTCACACAACGCCAGCAGGATCGCCCCCGCCCATCACTCGTCCTGTCCTAAACCATGTACCTCGTCACACCTAGCATGTCTTCCATAGCCAGTAGTTCAGCACATACCGCATAATCGAATTAGCGTCCCCTCCCGCCCGCATCTCACAGCTAAGACCAAAGAGGGTGATTTTAGTATTCAATACAGTCTCTGCCATAAACCTTAGTGAGGATGGCAATCGAGGGGTCCCACAGTGATATGAATGACCGTGGGGAACGCATGGTAGCGATAAAGCGCATGTGGGGGCTGAATGCCTCCCTTGTGCCTATCGCACTTGTGGTGATACGACGCCCAACGCGCGAGGAGTCTAGACCGCAAAGGAGTGTATCAGCGGCGCACCTTAAACGATCTCGGAAGGGGGGTGGTAGCCGGGGTAGCAACGGTCCCCTGACGAGAGCTTTCGCAGGCACTCAACCTGGCCCTGCTCCAAAGGAGTCGAATGCCCTCTCCTCCCACACAGACAATGGACTGTGACCTCCACACCTTTTTCTTGCCCAACTGAGACCTTTGACGCCTCTAAAGCTGGCGAAGAGAACGAGGCGTCCGTGCAAGAAAAGATTGAAAACTGCACGGTTCTTTTTCACGACTGTCTTATCCTTCCAAATCTCTCCAGGCGCATAGACAGCTACGCATGGTGGACATTGCGGTGAGCGTTGCAGGTAAAACAAACCTCTGCCATAACCATTGGTCAGGTGTTGTGTCGGGATACAAGTTGAGCCATCAAAGCACCTATCTGAAGCTTTGATTCTACCGATCCGTCGGAACCATGGATTCCTATCAGAGACCATCAAACGTTTCATTCAAGATAAAGTTTTCTTCATTACCCTTGACCGCCTCAGCGTCTCTCCGCACATTCTCGCGTATTAACAGCCAGCGAATGGCTGACAACGATTCAGCGCAGCTGATCTGGCAGATCATTCATGAGATGCGATATCTGTATGGGCATTGTTCTCATATTTCCTGAATAAATAAAGTGAAAAGTGAAAACATCGCCTTGGCTTATATTGAGACTGCCACGTGAATGGGCTCGCTGAACGCGTTGCTGACACAATCAGCGCTGAGCAAGATGGCATTAGTTGTAATCTAGACGGGAAACAGTGTGAGTCATGATGCGAGCAGACGGACAGAACCTCCTGCGTAGTATGCCCAGCTGTCACTAGTCAACCAGGGCGACATCAAGACAAATCCAGTCGTATTGAATCCTAAAGATAAAGTCAATCTGATTCTTCAATGGTAAGAACTCGATCCACACCAATAGTAGCCGGAATGATATAAATCACGCCAATATAGGCACGAATGTTCGATATCCATGACGCGGGGGTTATCTCAGTCCAGACGGCCACGATTCCAACGACCCCGTCCACACAGCCAATGAGCGTAATCTGGAGGTAGGTAAAGCCAAACAATGAAACAATGATCTGACGTTGATTCGAGAGCGAATTAGGTATGTTGTCCAAAGTTGCAAAGAGCTTAAAGAGCCATGGCTCGAGGTCGAAGAGTGCTTCAATTAAAAAAGAAAGTCGCCTTCGCACTTCACTGGCATGTCACGTGGGTCATCACATGCCACCAAAGCGCGCACTGAATCAGATCCCGAGACACTGCACCCCGGACCAATCACATGCCACCCGAACATCGCATCGCGGCCCACTCGTTCAGTGGGTCCTTCTGGCGTGGTCAAAACGCTGGGACGATCTCCGCTACTGACGCTCGCTCCTCTTCGAGAACGAGGCCCCTGTTTGGGCTTCTGCTACCTCTCCTAGGCTGGTGTTTTCCGTCTCGCTGGCTCTCTCTCACACCGCGGCATTCAGTTTGGGCCGGAGTTTCGTTCCACTCCAGCTCTCGGCACACCCCGGTCAGGACAAACCAGGACCAAAGGCCTCGTCTGCGCTGCGCCCCGTCCACCTATGGAAGGACTGCCACACCCACAGATCGTCTCTCAATCCTCACCATCTAGTCTCCAACAAACGTCCCCAGCCCGAAAGGCGCCTTCCGAAAACATGCCCACCAACGTTCAAACCAAATTTCAATGTTAAATACCCAAACCATCCACCTGCAATCTATGATCCATCTATGATCCATATTGAACAGAAACACTTGCTTCGCACTCGTGCGATCATTGATCAACAGCCCTCGGAAATCCATCCAATCGATACCCAATAATCTACCCACCGCTTTGCATCTGCAGCCGACAACGGTTCCAGCGTCCGCATCACCTCGCTCTTCCGCTCCGCCATATCCGTCGCACAGCGCTTGAACCCAAGGGCCTCCGTTCCCTCTTCGTCGTCCGCGTCCAGCGCACGTCGTAGTGTCTCGTCGTACTCCGCCAATGAACTCATGAAGTCGAGCAACTTGATCGAGGGCTTTTTCATCGATTGCAAGGGCACCATCATTGGGAAGAGAAATCGAACAGGAGACATGAAAGAAAAACATACCAATCGTCGAACCGTTTCCTCATTCGCGTCCCCTGCGCATGCACTCAATCGCGCGACCCACTCACTCAATGGGATCAGCGGCAATGGGGCCTGTGCTAGCTGATGTGTCTGATATATCGCATCGCTGATCAATTGCATCAGACTCGCCCACAGGATCGGCCTGGGGTGCACCAAGTTGATGGCCGACGGGGGCGCTGCATCTGAAAATGCCACGTCCAGAATGGCACTCGATACTGCATGTGGGGGGATCCATGACACAGCCTGCATGGTATATAACTTGAGCACCACGCCTTGTTGTGAATGAAGAAGACGTCGTACCCCACGCGCGTTGGGAAATGCCCCCAAGGCGACGCTCGACTTGACAAACATCGGCACCCATTGCTTGGTCGACCACGCACCCTTTGGCCTCCCGCCAGTGATCTGCCCGATCCGGAACGATGTCGCGGGCATCCCGCTCATCGCAAGAATCCGCTCCGACACGTACTTGCCCGCACCGTACCCAGGCCCGACGGCCACGCCCGCGTCCATCTGAATCGCTTCCGGAAACGCGCCGTTGCGCTGGTCCCATCCCTGCCCCGACGTTATCGATGACGTGAACATGAACCTCGGGCGCACTTTGCACGCCAGCCCGAGGTCGATCAGGTGCCGGGTCCCCTCGACGTGTCCCTCGAACGACGACAGGGCCAGGTTGAAATGGAGCAGCCACGCGTTGTGAATGATGATCGTCACCCTGTCGCGGAGCGTGGCGTACATTTGCTCATCGAGCGATAGATTTCCTTGGGTTGTGTCGCCCTCGAGGTAGACCAGTTTGTGTTTGTGCACGTTCAGCAAGGTGCTGTCGATATCCAGGTCTGTAAAGGCAGTGTGTTGTCGCTCCTGGATTGCTTTGCCTGCCTTGGAAGGGCGATTGAATGCGTATACAGTGTCGACGTCTTCACGGGCCAACAAGGACGCGAGTAGGTACGATCCAAGCCCTCCCGTCGATCCCGTCAACAAGATGACATGGCGACGGTTCGACCACCCAGCCGACTCTGGTGCGTCCTCGTCGCCCTCGCTGAATCCGATAGAATACTTGGCGATCATGTTTTCGATCTCGGACTTAATATCGGGTGCAGGCAAGGGGCTAGCCACGGTGTGAATTGGGTGTCTGGCCAGCTGTTTGTCTGGAGAAGTACGCAACGACCCGAGGATGTGGTTCCTCACCAATGACAGACTGTGCAATGTGAGCAACACGTCTAAAGTAATGAAAGAGACAGACCGCGCAATGTAAGTTGCCAACGTCATCGTGAATGCGAGCACTGTGCGTGCAGAAACGCTCACTTCGCCATCGCATCCTATTTATGCAAGCTTTCGTCAGAGCTTTTTTATAGAGCGTGGAACGGCTTCAGCCATCAGTACAGACGGAGTACTTTTTTTTTAGGTCTCAGATTGTTCTTTCCCGAAAGTGGCCTATCCTTGTCTTGAGGCGGTAACGTTGCGATAAGTATGAAGTGTGCTAACAAACCTTCACCATAATCATTCAACCCGGGGATCAGCGGCGTAAGGAACGGAACTTACCATTAAGAATGGTTGTGACGCTTTGTGTTGTCATTGTAGGAAAGGCATCGCAATAATGTCGGCGAACAAACCAAGCCGATTAATGACACGTGAATCACTAAAACTTTGATACGGATTTTGGCACGACCTGACGCGGTTGAGTTCAGTTCAACCCTGGGATTCCAAATTCTCCGGATTCTCCAAATCGGCAGGGACCTGTCAATGCTTTCTTCCCGACGAAGGAAGGAGAAACTTGATTTTTGTACTTGGTTTAGGAAGACAAGTCGAATGTTCTAGTTCGGCCCGCTCCCAGAGGGCATGCTCCTCGGGGCTGCGGAACACCTACGCCGTGAGCGGGCCAAACTCGGTCCTCCATAGACTGACCTGTGACGAGAGTTTTGCGACAGCCGCCACCGAACGCCTGCAAGCATGACGTCACAAACGATACAAGACGCACCACGTATTCCTTCGTCAGCCGATCGACGGCTTGCGGCAAGAGTTCAAGAACGCGGGGACAATGACGAGCGCAATTGATTTGGCCCTCGAGTATGTTTTCCGAGTTTGGGATCACCGGTGCGGCTGTCGGATCGTGTACGAGGGCTGCGATGGGATAGACGAGTTACACATGGAAGGTGCCGACACGGACGCCGATCACGAATCGTCAATCCGATGGGTGGGGAATGAGGGCAGAGATATGCACCAGTGTCAAGTGCGTGATCGGGATGGGTTGGCGCCACGTTTCGGACGGCGACATGAACTGGCGGTTTACGAGGACATCGAACCCCTCCTCATCCCAGTGTCGACTCACAATCTGGATGCTCACCATCCGTGGCAACCGCGACATCGCCTCGCACTCCACAAGGTGCCGCTAACCCCGACCACTGCGGACGTTTGCGGAGTGGTCACACGCGCGGGAATACTCGGTCCCCCCCACCTTATCACGCCAGCCAATCTGCATCTCTCCAACCACTTCACTTCCTCGCTCCGACGCGCTTCCGCAATGATCCCGTCCTCGCCTATTCACGCTCTCCTCGACGCCAACGCCAAATGGGCCGACGCCGTCCAGTCCGTCGAGCCCGGCTTCTTCGACAAATCCGCCCAGGGCCAGTTCCCCAAGGCATGTACGCGCTCCACGTCCGCCCGACGCGCGCTCACTCGTCTCCCCCCCGTAGGTTCTGTGGATCGGATGCGCCGACTCGCGTGTCCCAGAGTCGGTTCTCACCGGTGCCCGTCCGGGGGACATTTTCGTCCACCGTAATATCGCAAAGTACGCTCTCGTCCTCTCTTTTTTTGTTAGGCTCATCGCCCCACGCGTGCGCAGTCAATTCCACCCCAACGACGATAGCGCTCAATCTGTCCTCTCGTACGCCGTCGGCGTTGTCGGCGTCGAACACGGTACGTCCCCCCCCCTCTCTCTCTTCGTCCCACGCACACGCTCACCCCCCACGGCAGTCGTCGTCGCCGGACATACCTATTGTGGCGGCGTCGCAGCATGCTACCAAAACGTCGTCGCCTCGCGCAACCCCGCCCCTACGCCCTCGACACACACGCCCGCTCCCCCTCTCGCACCCGAAACACCCCTCTCCCGCTGGCTCGCCCCGCTCACTAAACTCGTCGGATCGCTCGATCTCGACGGCACCGCCACTGAAGAGGCGACGCTCGAACGCATCGTCGAGGAAAACGTCAAGCGCCAACTCGAGCATGTGTGCGACGCCGAGCCCGTCAAGAATGCGTGGGCTGCTGGTAAGCAGGTGTGGGTGCACGGGTGGGTGTACGACGTGGCGTCGGGCAGGATCAAGGACCTCGGAGTGTCGCGCGGCCCCGGAGGCGCGCGTGTATAGAGTCGAGCGAGCGTTTAGAGCATGTTAGATAACTTAGAGAGGAACACATCGTGTACGTGCGCATGCATGGCATAAACATTGTCCGAATCAACTAGGTACTTGAAAACAAAATCAAATGGAAAAAAAAATACACACAAAATGCGAACACATCTGACATGTAGTGAAAAAAAAGAAAACAAATGAACAAAGAAAAGAAACTATGCAATGCATGAACGCGCAATAGTAGACAAGAGAAGGAAAGAGGTGACACACAGATCCCATGTTACCCGCACCGGCGCTCAGCAGACGACACAACATTTCCACCCGCCGCTCGTCTCGCTGCTCCGCGATCCCCTGTCCCGGTACCGGCCCGCGTTCGACGGTACCCCCTCGCGCATCAACATGCTCGCCCGTGTCGCAGCCTCAAACACGTCGTCCACGCCCTCGATTTTGAGCGCCGAACACTCCTTGTACGCTCGCGCCCCAATCTCGATCGCCACGCGCTCCGCGTGCGCGCGCGAAACGTAGTTCCCAATGTCGGGCGAATTGGGCGGAGGACGCAGGTCAGCCTTGCACCCGACGAGCAAGATCGGAATCGTGGGACCGCATATACTTCGCACTTCCTCGATCCACTGCCATTTTCCAATCGGACGTCAGCACTCCGCGTGAGGGTGCCAAAAAGAGCAACGCTCGAACCCACCTTGACAGAGACGTTCTCGAGCGAGTCCGGTGTGTCGATGGCATACGCAATCAAGATGACGTGCGATTTCGAATACGAAAGCGGTCGTAGACGCTACCCCGAAAAAAAAAAAATAGGTCACACCGCCTCACATCGGAGCAAACACACCACCGACCTCGTATTCTTCCTGTCCACTGCCCCCACGCATCAGTCCACCGGCCGAGACCAAGACAACGAGACGCACGCAGTATCCCACAACGCCAACTGTACCGGTTTGCCATCTAGCCTGATCTCGGCGACGTAATTCTCAAAGATGGCTGCACGCGGGTCACACCACGACCCGATCACCGGGAACGAACGCGCACTCACTCGGTTGCTACACGGAGCGCCCGTCCGCACACGCCACCAGTTTCAGCCCGTTCCACGAGAGACGCCAGCCAACATGAGCAAAGGGAAAAAGGGAGCACGTCAGATGGGCCGCGTATGCACGAGGATGCAGCCACTCACGTATTCCTTGGGGAACTCGCCCAGGGCAAAGGAACAGAGGAGCGACGTCTTGCCGCACGCACCTAGAGGCCACGTCCGATCCACATCGAGCATGCACGCACACCACGCAGCGGCGCGAAACGGGGCGACATAAAAAGAAAGGGTGTTGGTTCAGACACGAGGGCAGAGAGGGCAGGGGGGTAAAAGGACTTGCCGTCGCCGACAATGACGAGTTTCCTCCGAATCTGAGCAAAGTAACGGTGGGCGGTGCGGTGGGGATCGAGGAGGACGTACTGGGTTTTGGGACGACATGTGCGAGGGGGGAGGAGGAGGAGGAGGAGATGGTGAGAGAGAGAAAGAGAGAGGGAGAAATGTCGCAACAAGCCACTCTGTGGATGCAGCCGCAGTCCTTTCGGTACACCGCCAATAACACCACCTATCATTACGTAACACACCACCGCCTCCTTCCCAGTGCCGCTAGCCGGTCATTGCATTACAACTGAGTATATAGCACAAGGACAATCTACCCTACACTGGGGTATACAACTACAACCATCCCAATTACTAGTTCTTGTAGATATCCTGCACGAAATCATTATTCGACGCCACATCCATAGCAGCCACACGCACCTTGATTTCCGCCTCGAAATCCTTTCCGATCCTGGCTCGTTGCACCTTTTGTGCAGCCGTCACCAGCCCGCTCTCGGGCGTCCACTCGTCTGGCGTCAGAATCACCCCCTCCAACATCTCCATCGGCTTGAAGTCGTTCTTCTTGCCAACCATGTTGCATTCCTTCAGCACCAGCTCTTTCACCGCTCGGTTGTGGCACAAATCCGCAAGCGATGCGCTCGCGTCCACGCCAGCCAGCGGCTTCTGTGAGAGGACGAGGCGCAGATGTTGCTCATGCGGGATGATAATGGCAATAGGCTGCTTGGCCTCCGCCGAGGCATACACGCAAATGTTGGCGACCAGATTACATGCCTTGTACGTCGCTTCCAGGCGCTCAAGCGCAATGTACTATGTGCCGTCAGAATCAACTATGTAGTCAACGCAGCCCGCACGACTCACCTCGCCGCCTTGAAGCTTGATCAAGTTCTTGACCCTATGAAACAACGATTACTTGTGGTCCCCAAATCACAAACCAATACTATACTCACCGATCAATCAGACTGAGCGTCCCATCCCGATTCCACTGGCCAACGTCTCCAGTCCTGAACCACCCGTCCTTTGTAAAGATCGACTCGTCCTCGTTTAGATCAGGACGCTTGTAGTACCCCTTGGTGACAGAAGGACCCCTAATGCATATCTCACCCTGTGGCGGGTTACCAGTCGCCTTGTACCCAGCCTCAGGGACGTCGATCAACTTGATCTCCGTACACGGCATAGGGAGCCCGACAGAACCATACTGCATCATCTCAGGCGGCAACACAGAACACATGGCACACGACTCTGTCATCCCATAACCTGCAACCCGCACGGTCAGCTACGACGCACAAGACGAGAGAGCAAACCAACCTTGGAGCATCGTCACCAACGCGAGTGTCAAAAACTCTTGCGTTTCACGACTCAGGGCAGCGCCACCACTCATAGCTAACCGAAGCCGCCCTCCTGTCGCCGCCTTCACGCCGTTTAACACGGCTACGTCGGCAACGTCAGACAGCAAGGGCACGTTCGCCTTTTTGACGGCCATGGCACCATTGAAGACGCTCTTCTTAAGAGTGCCGCTTGCATTCACCTTGGAGAGGATGCCTTTGCGGATCGTCTCCCACACCTGAGGCACGCCAATGAGGATTGACGGTCGGAAAGTGACAATGTCACCCTTGCAGTTTCGAACAGACGCGTCCGTCAACGTCTTGACACGGCCATAGCCCGTCTTCATTCCCACAGTGAAAAGGGTGGCCTCGACCGTGTATTCCATGATGTGTGCGAGGGGCAGATAAGCAAGGTATGAGTCATCCTTGTCCAAGTGATGACCGAGGAGGTGGTAAACCCCTGCAATGGAAGCCACGACGTTGGCATGGGTCAGGACGACACCCTTCGGAGCTCCCGTGCTGCCACTCGTATACATGATAAGCGCCACGTCGTCGGGAGAGGGTTTCCGAGAGTCTGGAATGTCAGGTGGCTGTTCGCGGCCGACCGTGCGCAGGTCTTCAACTGAAAGCACTATTATGCCTTCACGGGTGCCCCGGATCTCGTCGAGAAGGCTCGACTTGGCGTCGCCGTCATAAACGACGAGCCTAACAGAGGGCGTCTGACCGATAACGCGGGCCAAGGTGGGAAGAAGCTCGGCATTGGTAAATATGCCGACGCAGTTGGGCTCGTTGAGAGAGTGCGCGAGGCCGGCCTCGCCGAGCGTATCATAAGCGGTGGCAACAGGTATCGATATCGTCGTACAAGCATGTGACATGAGCTGCCAGTTCGGACTGGCCAAAACAACAGTCAAACGCCAATCACGTTCGACAAGCACACGGACACACCTCGTCTGAGCATAAATGTTGAATACGTCCGTCTTGAGAATGTCATGGTGTAACAGCCCACGGGCGAGCTCGAGCACGCGCTTTTGGACCTCAAGATAGGATATGTACTCGAAATCGCTCAGCTCGAAATACTTCCACTTCTTGGTCTCGACAACTTCTTTGCCGCCGACCGTTTTCTTGACCTCCTTGGCCTCCTCGTGAATGCGGACGACGTTACGCCAACCGATTGCGTCACGATTGCCAAACTGGCGAGCGGTGTAGGAGATGACGTCCGGGATGACCTCGATACCCTCAAAGGGCCGCGTCACCAGCTTGTCGGCGGTGATGGCGAGCCTGCGGACCGCGCCCTCGCCGTCGGAAGGGACGACGACGGTGCCCTTTCCAAAGAATTTGTTCTTGGGGTTAGACATGTGTAAGAGGTTCGTGGACGTCGGTGCTAACGAGCGCGGTTAACGAGCGCCCCAAATCCGCCCTAGTGGCGGGCGTTATAAAAGGTACTACAATCACGTGTTTACTACCCGCCCCACTATCATAATCCGGTTGTTTGGGGGTCATTAGTACTTGCGTAGTTAGAGTATGTAGTATCATTCCCGTGGGCTCGCTGGGCGTCATTTCCGAGGCAAGACCAACCTGCGATCAACTCGGCACGGTGGCCAGTGAAGCCTTCGACCCGCCGTCACGATGCGGGCCATGTTCCTCGTGAAAAAAAAAATACCAACCCCTTGTGTCGATGTCATTACCGTTTATACCCTCTCCATTCGATCGTCTGCTGATCCGTCCTCGACGTGATCAGCCCTCATCATTCCCTCGGTAAGCATAAACCGAACACGAACGCACGGTGACAGCGCCCCTACCACACCATCACGAGAACAGGACGCAAGCCACGCTCCGAATCGACCAAGTGCACCATCAACACGAGGTCTTGCCTAGTGCGACCGAAGACTTCTTCCGCCCGAAGTCACCTGTACGATGACGACGAAAACCTGCTTCTAGAAACCCGCCACCAGTCCCTTGGTTCCATAAACGGGGTCGTACACAACAGGACTTCGATTACGTACCCCGTCGTGCCCCATTGAAGAGCGCCCCAAGATCGCGGCGTCACTTGGACTGTTTGCAGAGGCAAAAGGCGGGTCTGCAAAAACGTGGCAATTCGGATCCTGCGTCGGACATATAGCTTGCATCATGCCCATGTGATCCGTTCGGAGGAACCATCGTCTTCCGAGTGCGGATCATCTCGCGGAAGCAAACGGGTTGTCACACGCGCACCTTGTCGACATATCTCATATATCGTCGGATGAACGCCACAGCGAGAGAAGGGTGGGGGTACGTGGGGGTGGATGAGGCACTTGATGAGGCACGTGTGGTTTACTCAACAGACGCACCAATCAAGGTTTAATGGTCCAGTTCTTGCCTTCTTCCGGGGCCCGAGTTGGTCCTGTGTCTTTTACGATTGCACACATGACGGGGTGTCATAGAAAGTGGGAAACCACTGGAGCTGCGCACAGGCGCGTAATGCGGACCACCCGCTGAAAAAGGCATAGCCCAGACAGAAGAAGAAAGAAAAGTAAAAGTGCCTGGAAAATTTAGGATTTTTTGCCGTACAACCGCCCACGCTGTCAAAAAAAGTCTGCTGGGGAAGAAGAAGGGCCCGGGGGAACAAAGAGAAGAAGAACTTCAGCATGAGACGTCTCTAGCGCAAAACAAGCCACCTGAAACACGTCGGACCGTCGTGCGTGCCCACTCACATTCCAGCAGGCTGCTCCATGTCACGCGTCCACGCATGGACATGACAAGAACCCCGAACACTCCGATACAGCCTCGGATCAATTGATATGCTCTTTTTCGTTTTCCTGCTCGGCACTGCATTTCCATGTGTGTGGCCCGAAATGAATTCTATCTGTCTTGGAGGCGAGAAACGAGGTGGCGGTTGACGTTGTGTGTTGGGCCGCTCTTCGTGAACAGGTTTCATTTGAGTCATATTCGTGACCGTACGCGTGCCCTAAACCTAAATCTAAGGTCCATGGCAAGCGCCCCATCAGCATGATGTCGTTGCATTACACGAAGTCATATCCAGGGTGCAAAGACGGTATTACAAAAACGTTAGTAAGAAGGCATTGATCCTAACGATCGTGCGTTATACGTGGGCGTACGTTAAGAATATGATATAATACAAAAAAAGAACGGAAAAAGAGGAAAAATAGAGCAGGGCAAGGGTGTGAGAGAAAGTAAGACAGATACCTGAGTACCCTGATTCCCTTGAACGTCAAAAGGCCCCGGGTGCAAACAAGGGGACAACCAGGTTTTCTCGGTTCGTGACATCAATTCCGCGGAAGTATCCTGATGGGAAGAAGGACATGCATGCGCGTGAGCACTCCACAAGCGAAAACGACAGCCGCCGGGAAAGCCTTACTGGGACTGAGGTAGTACCACAGCACGGTGCCTTGAACAAAGTTCTCGAGCGCATGCAAGTATTTCGCAAGCTCTTCGTCCACTTCGGCACCGAATGACGGTAATCGGCCCTTGAGATCGATATATTTCTCAACGCGCTCCGCGAGCATGTCCGTCAAAATGTCGATGGCAGCTTGCAACCCAACGTTGTGCTCGTGCATGATGCAAAACACCAAGTTTTGGTAATCGCCGTCCGCTTGTTCTTTCTGTAATCACGAGACAACGTCAGCGTGCGAGCATCGGGGGACCGCCTAGAACGTACGTTGAACGAGCACAAGTCCTGTTCGGCAAAAAATAAAACAGAAATACGTCAGCGGCCCGTCTCGTCTAGACGGAACATCATTCACGCACGTTAGGCCATGTCATGAGGTCTGTAGTCGCGTCGGACATGGCTCGAATGATAGGGTTCCTGAACACCTCGTCTGGGAGGTCCAGGTCGAGTGAGTACTCGACCATCGCTGTCGGCGCCACGTCAATCTCCACATTGCCGGACGTATGTGGGAAATCGCCCAAACCTTCGACCATGGCACCACCAATAGTGGCACGCCGCATGAGAATGAACTCCTCCACGGACGGAATGCGCTCTTGAGATCGATTCCGAGACTGCGTCACCTGTGAATCGCTCCACTCCTCAAATGCGCGAATGAAGCTGGGAAACGAATCAGGACCTAACAACCCATCGCCCAGAGCAAGCATTATACCGTTTGTGAGCTCCGGGGGTGGACGTCGCGCGAAAACGAGAAAGCAGGCTGCACATCCCTGTTAAGCTGACGTCATGACACGCGTACAATAAATTACGCACTCGTACAACATGGCCGCGTAAGGATATTGCGGGCGAGGGCCTTCTGGGTCCGCGATAACGCGGTTGGACACGTTGTGGCCAGCCTGGACGGCATCAGGTTTGGATTGGAGGTCCCCCTCGTCCGACAAATCGTCTGTCTGCGCACCATTAGTAAGCACGAGACATGAATAGTCAAAGATACACCTACGGAGAAGGCCCAAAAGAAAAACATGAGACAGGTAGTGAGGTGCTCGAGATCGGCATCGGGGAAGCTGAGCGCAGCAAATAGGTCGAATTTTCCATAGTTCACAAACTTGGATCGTTTCCGGTCATCGTATACACTTATACTGTACACCAACAATAAGCAGCAAACAGCAAGATGCAGGACGTGCATACCTTTGAAACCAATCGCGGGCGGCGCGATCTGCCTCTGCCTGCAAGGCGTTCACCCGTAGCTCGCATACGCGGCCAGTAATAGCGCAGAGATCTTGGAGGCAGAAGTGCGAAGGGAGCTGATCGAAGATCATCACGGATTAATAGAATAGATGGCGAGCAGGGAAGTGTGTGCAGCTCAGACTCGCTGAGGGAGGGAGCAAAACGCGTCGTTGCTGGGGACGAGCATGTACTCCGATCGGCCTTCTTATGCAAAATCGGACCGAGAGGAAGTGCTTCCAGAGATATCCGGTGACTGACCTTCCCAAAGGAGGGTTAATACAGGCTAGGATAAAAAAGAGGATAAATTTAATAGGGAGACAACGCCCACCGACTTGGTCGCTACTGCCTTGAGATGCATCACGACACATAATACACGTGAAGAAGAAGACCCAAAGACACCGCGTTGACCGCATCTCGGTAGTTCGCCAAACAACCGGGCGTGAATTGGAGATAAGATTGTCAAAATTGCTGACATGCCCGTATTAGCTCTGTCTTGGTTAGTAGTCATTCAAATGAATACAAGTAAGTACATGCTCGCAATGTGAAACTTTAACCCTGAACTGAGAAAGAGCCGATGTGATCCCACGCGTGAGGGATGCGTTCCAAGCGGGGATAGGCACCGGGCAAAGTGACCATCCTGTATCAAGATTACATGATCTCGATTGAAAGCCAATGATGGAAACCATAGGATTGGCAGACCTGGAGAGACATCCTCTAAATCTGAAGAGCCGTCCGCCCGTTCCTGAAGGCCGTCGGGGGGTTCTCGAAAATATCCGTCGACCCAAGGCATGGCCCTGAGAAGTTCCACACTGACCGCTTGAACGTGATTCCGAATGGAGACGAGGAGTGGGCAAGAATTCGACGTGTACGCAAAAAGGACATGTATGGCGAAGAACCAGCTTTGGACTCCGAAACTGCTTGACGGCAAAGGCGAGAACACGAGGCTGCTGCCAAGTAACCATTCAGCCCACGGCCGACCACGACCCAGTGCCTATTATCTCATCTCGACTGCCACCGGAAAAAAAGGTCTGTCGTCGTCACAAGAGCTTGTACGGGTATGATTAGAGACTGGATAAGCAGACAATGAGTACATAACCGATGCTGGCAGTGCAGAACCGTGTGTGCGCGTGGGTCGACGGATTGGCACAATATTTGTCATCAACAACCTTTACCCTCATGTTCCTTGTTCCGCAACCACAACTAAGGCCGTCTTTGCGTCGCTCCCTCGGTTAGTAATGCCAACCGCCGACCTTTCCTAAATAAAAAATAACGAAGTACACGGCCACTCTAACCCGATACGACCGTCGCCAGCCATTATGAAAGAAAGGGCTTCCCAAAGGATAGCGAGAATCCCGCGTCGTTTCCATGTGGCCTCACTCAGCACAGTGGTCTTGGATACATACTGGCCGTCTTGACCGGGGGAAACACATACGAGCACCTTGGAACGTTCCCCCCGACCAGCGCATTTCTCCGGCGTATTTTTAATGATTCTAATCTTGCCTATCGTTAATGCTGCCTGTGCAGTGTGAGCAAGTTCGGTTGTTCTTGCTTGTCGAGGCACCATCAGTCATCCAAGACATGCTAATAGAGGCCTTGACATCTGCTTTGGTGTCCCTTGTTGATGTCTCCAAACCAGATGACACTCGTGACAACGTTCCCATTCATCGCATCTCACTAAAGCTTACAAGGATGAACGCTAACCCGTCATGGAGATCTCAACTCCGAGCCGAGCATGGAGTGTAGTTTTTCCGACAGATTTGTGTTCCGAGTTTGTAGCCTACTTATCTGATCCGAATCAGCGGGCATTATCGCCTAGATTTCACTGTGTAGGTGTAGGACAGGAGTCCATTGTAGGTCTTTGTGGTGCCACCCTTTTCACACAGGAGCTCTCATAGTCGTCGGATATGACCAGCCGTGATTCGATTGCGACTTTGTGAGTGTTCGCCGTCATTCAGAAGCTCGAGATGGTAGCCGGACAGAACTTTGTACGCAAGGCTGTCCCCCCATTCCCGCCGTTGTCGAGTGCGGTCCGCGGATGCGCCGGTCTGTGTTTCACATATGCCGCGTATTCCGGACGGTCCGGGCTCCCTGTCTCGCTCGTTCCCGGTGGATCTCTTCACCACGACGTTCTGAGGGCGGTCTTAGAACACGTCTCTCCCCCCCTATGTTCTTCGCTCTTCTTAGTCTATTAATCGCCGTCAAAGAGCTAGAAAACAGGACCTGAAACAATGAACGAAATGAAATGAAGAAGACACGGTCGTTCGGAAAACTTAGCACGTTTGAATCTAAATCTTACATTATTGTTACGACGGCCTTCCCCCCAGAGAAATATGGCCGTTTGCTCTTCCAATCGGGGAAAAAGAAGAACGTATGTAGTCTTTCGTTCTAGTTCAAACCCGCGGGTACGGTACTTACGGACCCTCAAAAAAGCTACGCACAGGTAATATGAAGTTCATATCTAGTTGTTCGCCCCCTTGCGAAAACGTGTTGCTTCGGTGCGGTTGCTGAGACGAAGCACGTTACCAACTCCAACGTGTGCAATATACATTCTCCTTTCGTCGTGATTAACTTTTCCCGTGATCCAGGGTCCAAATCATATTCCTGGGACAATAATTACGAAGGAAATGTCACTTTCAGAAGTTGGAGCAGCGGCTCAGCCAAATCAGAAAAAAGAAAAAAAAAACAGATAAACAAACAAAGACACCACCTGACTGACACGCGGCGCAGGAAGGTCCTCCTCACGTTGTCCTGATAATGAAATCACGGATGTCATATCACATTTCCGTCGCATGACAAACTGCCCGAAAAAATTGTGGCACTCGGGGTGTCCGAGGTGATCATACTTACTGTCGTCTGTCCGCGAGGCTGTTTTTAGGGTCACAGGTGACGAGAGGGACAAACAAACTATCAACGTACAGTGGTTGGCGTAACCCCGTTATCCGACCGCACGCTTAGCCCATTCCCGGTGGACGATCAAGGTATGTGCCTATAAAGAGGCTAGCGTTATCGCGCCGATGATGTGTTAACTGCCGGCGGCGCGCCATCAAGTTACGCCCAGACTTGGCGAGGGGCGGTGACGACGAGCGGGCGTATTAAACGCAAAAAGGACGAGTCTGGAAGGCGATCAAGTCGTAGCCCCCTCTGGCTTGCTGCCGGTGACTGGTACCGCGTCGTACACAGCACGCCTTTCTATTGCATCGCCGTATTCGACAACCAGGTAGGGTACTGTATACACGTTCAGAACGTTCGCAGACCCATTGGGGCTAGGAAATGTCCAAAAGGAATAAACTAACAATGCCGATTTCACCGGAAAACGTACGTTTGCAAGGTTGAGTTGCGCGGTACTCACCTCAAATGTATGCTTGTTTACTCTGGCACTTGCCACTCTATATTTTTGCCATTGGCTCGATGGAGTTAACTGTACACAGACCAGTCTGGTTACACTAAACGTTATTTTAAGAGCAAGAGGTACAGGCGATTGCGACGGACCCGACACTGAAATTTTCAGTCGGAGGGGGACTTTGTTTGAATACCAGCGGCGCACAGCCCCCTTTTCCGAGGATGATTGCATGGTCATGGAGGCCAAGAGACCGCGGTAACACATATTTGACTCATCCAACACCACTCTCTGGTACGGTTACAATCACTTACCACGGCTACATCGCCCACGTTGCCGTACGACGAGCTATTCCATTCACTGTAAGACCAGTGTTCTGCCTTCTGCCTTCTCCTTTGGGACTAGAGCGCCCGTGAAAAATCCACCGTACAGCCTTGATTTCAATCCGCAAGTATGATTTAAAGATCCCGTTTGATGGCGGGTAAAGTCGACCATATCACGAGGCTTTTACAGCGGCAGACGACGGTCACAGCATATTCGGTTGGCACACCACGCGCTCGTTTACGCACTCGCATGCATCCATGCGCCCCCCTGTTTCGAACAAAGGCCGCGGAAGAAAATCCAACGTCGCCCCTGGAATGAGGGTTTTTGCAAATTGAATGGGTCGGTAAAATAGAGTCCTTTCCTTCTTCCGCGTGTTTTTTTTTTACCCAGACGATCGCTCCTTGGCTTCATGGCCTATAAACTACCTAGTCCTCCTCGTCGAGTCAAAATCGCCGACGCCAATCTGCTTTCGAGATGGTGAGTAAAAGGGTGCTTGAATTAGGACTCGATTGTACGGTTTGTACCCCGACAATCCTGGCGCAGGCGTAGACGTATGAACGCCATCACTTGTGTCATTTGTTAGCGACCGTATCTGAGGTGAAATCTTTTCCGAGAGATTTGAAACGAGCCTTGATCTTGGGGCCGCGGTGGGGTGGGTGGCGACGTGTTCTAGATCAAGTTGACGTCGCACTCGAAAACACGCCCTCCCAGAGTGGCGCCGCAAGAAACAAGTTTGAAAGAAGGGTGGAAGAGGGTCACTGGACACACGTGCAGAGGTTCGTCCGATCAGCTTAATTGACATGACGACTCGGACCAGGTCTAGTGGCAATCCTGAAGGGACAGAGGAAAAGGAATCCAGAACATCTCGACCAATCTCTGTGGCGTACACGCAGCCGCATCACGGTCCGTATCAGGATCCCAATTCAATTCTAGGGCGATGGTGTTCTAGCGCCCTCGGCGATTTCCTTGGTGAACGACGGCCATTAAAGGCTTCACTCAGCAGGCACGATCCCCCAAAGCGTCGGCGACGTTTCGTCTGCATTCATGGCCTCCTTGGCCTTCCACATCACTGTCAAGTCATGACCGCCAAATATCAAGATATCTGTACGAGATCGAGCAAGGGATTGCGGCGTAGGCTTGGCACTATCTGATCAAGAACCAAACGGAGGAGCCAACTCATTCATGGGTCTTACCACCAACCGTAGTGGTGTATATTACTCGCCGCCTGCGGCATAGGTTGTGTGGTCAGTGCGGCGAAGAATATTCGGAAACAAGCCTAGCTTTGGAACTAAAGTGTTCTAGCTCCATCGGCAAGTTCCTCGGCGATCGACAGGATCAGAACAAATTTCGAGGGGAAACTCCGACCTCCTATTCATGCTACCACTCACCACTGTGAACAGCCATCATTTCAGAAGCAGAAAATTATCCTTCGTTACGCCTGATGACTCTAACTACTCACGGACCCTGTCGAAGCACATGAGAACCGAAAAATGCGATGCCAGGCGTTCTGGACGAGCGCTAGCAGTATTCAAACATGATTATTCACGTTGTATTACAATGATCAAAACGACAAACAGGCCTCGATTTTAAGCGTCTATTGCGTTGCCTCCACGAGTCTCTTCTCCGCCTCCTTAAAGTTGACGACGTTCCAGATAGCATTAAGGTACTGTCGACGAGTGAACAACCGACCCAAAGGTATACGAAAGCAACTTACATCAGCCTTGACGTTGTGGTACTTTTTAAAAAAAAACAGGAAATCGTCAGCCTAGTTCAACTTTATTCGAGCATACCCACCTGGAGGTAAAAAGCCTAGAACAAAAAGGTGAGAAAACATTCGGCAACCACGGGGGAAACACTCACATGCTCCCAAATATCCACACCAAGGATTGGCACGTGTGCTAAGTAACATAAATATCACGGTAGGACGACCTCGACCGACGCTCGACTCACAAATCAACGGGTCCTGGTTCGCCGTCGTGACGATCTCGAGCTTGTTCGCAGTCAGATTGTATCCCTACCCAGAGGTCAATCCACCAGTCTCGCCACGTGCAAAACACTCACGAGCCAACCCCACCCACTACCCTGAATACCAGCCGTCGTCGCATTAAACGCTTTCTTGAACTCTTCCACGGATCCAAAATCGCGTTCCAAAGCCTGCTTCAAAGGCCCGTCTACCAACTTTCCCCCTTCCTTGCTCTCAGGGGACAGGTTGGTCCAAAACAAGGAATGATTGATGTGACCTGGTGGGGGGGAAAGGAAACGTAACAATAAAGAAAACGATTGGGACGAAAAAGGCGCGACATACCTCCACCGTTGAATTTGAGCGCGGACTGCAATACGATCCTCTCACGCACCGACGTACTCTCCGCATACGCTTTTTCAGCGGCGTTCAAGCCATTGACGTACGCCTGATGATGCCTTGTATGATGTAACTTCATGATCTCCTCTGAAATGTGCGGTTCGAGCGCCTGCACCAAAAAATATGACATTTCAGTCTCTCTCTCCGGGGAACGTGACGTACGTTGTAAGCATAGGGCAAGCTCGGGAGGGTGTGCAACGAGGCACCTCCCGGTCGTGCAAACGCACGTACACTTGGTCGGAGTGCGCTTCTGGAGATGGACAACATCGGAAAGGGTAAGAAAACGGTTTAGAGGACGTAGACCGTAGCTGACTAATAACGTCATACGCCCGTTTTCTAGCCGCGACTATTTCCCGGTTTCAATCTCCGTCAATCTCAGGTAGTCTAACGCAGCTCAAATAATCGCGGCTAGATATCATTTCGCACACCGAATGCGCGCTCGCAGTCGAGTTTTTCTATTGCAAATGGAGAAAAACAGAGTGAACATCCGTGCTTCGAAACGTACATCTTTATTCTTCCTTCAGGTTATTAATGGCTAGACGAAGGAGAAAAACATAACAAGAGCGTCTGCCAATGTGTGCATCGCAGGTTCGAGATCAACGAAAGAAACATTATTGTTAACCTACTGGAATAATCACATGCCAAACAAAAAAGAAAACTGAAAGGAAAGCAATAATGATCACGAGAAAAACGGCAAGTCAAGGACAATAAAAAAAAGTCAAGGAATAGACGGGTGATTCATATCACAGCACACAGGAATAAAGAAAGAAAAAAGACAATCATCTTCCCCATCCATTACTGCCTGCTCGACCTCGTGACCTCACCTGCGCCCATTGCCGGTCTCCACGCTCCCAATCAATTCGGTCTCGGTCCGCTGACGGTCCCCGTGGGATGTACTGAGATCCCGTATATGGCGGGCGAGACGACGAATACGATGGTGAGTGTGTCGGTTGACTCATACTTCCCCGAAGAGCACGGGGCCCACTTGGAAGGGGTCGAGAGGATATCGGCGTTACCGGAGGACCGTTTCCGTTTGATAATGGAGATCGAGAGAGCGGCGGAGGCGCCCGGCGAGGCGTGGCGGCAGTCGACGAGGAGGTAGACCCAACACTGGGTGACGGAGGATGGACGACGTGGAACGAGCGCGGTTGTGTAGGTGGCGTATGTGATCGTGGCAAGTAGCTCTTTGAGGAAAGGGAACTGGTGATTTCACCATCTTCGTGTGAAGGGCGTCGAGAAGGCGGCACGCTCGACGATGGGGTGGGAATCAGGGGCTGTGGCGGTGGGTTCGACGTCGAAGTAAGGATGCCAACCGAATTTGAACGCGAGTTGCCAGCAGATGTAGACGAGGACGTCGATATGGAGGTGGGTGTTGACGCAGAAGAGGATGTCGAAGGGGGTGCTGATCTGCGTAAAGAGCCTGCGGGAACAGTGTCGTCTGCTAACATGAGTTCGTCCGCCTGCTTGATCGCCGATGGCGGTGGTGGTGGCTCAGGGGCAAAGCTCACAACATCAGGTGTACGATCATCAGCGCCAACGAGCCCACTTGGTACCATCACTTCCATCATCTCTATTTTGGCCGTGAGCGTTGTTGGAGGCTTGCCATCAAGACGCACAACCGCATCACCTCTTTCCAAAACACGTGACGAATTTGTAGGCTGTGGAGGGGGGTGCGTGGTATCAGGAATCTTCGCCACCGCGATCGCAGATGGCACCTGTGTCTCTGCGGACAGCTTTTCATCCTCCGTCGTGGCTTTCGCTTCCCTACGCCCATCATGCTCGTGCCCAACACCACCATCCAGCCCATTCGCATTGGTGTGTACAATCCCAGACGAGTCCACCGGATCCTCCATGGTCACATCATCCACCTTCACCCCATGACCATTAACAATGCATCCAGAATGCCCGGAGCCGCTATGTTCGATCGCAAGGTCCCGTTTAACATCAATGTTGGGACTGGATGGCAATCCAGGCCCTTCACACGTCACGGGGGAGTGCAACGTTTTCGCCGCCAGCTCCTCTTCCCGCTGCTTCCTCCGGCGTAGCGCAAAGTCCTTCAGAGACATCTTGACTTTAGGCGGTGGCTGTGCTGGCTCGTGGTCAGAAGTCAACGGTTCAGCTTGCGGCGTGGTCTCATGGGCATCGGACGACCTTGATAGAAGCTCGTCCTCCGGGTCAACGCCGTCCGTGGTGGAGATAGTAGGGGGTGAAGATTCTGATGGCATTTGCGGATTAGGTGAGCCAGGCACGGGTAATGACGAATATTCGTCCTCCTGAGGCATGGGGTCTGGATCTCTTCTACTCTCCGGGAACGCAGCATGCGGAGATTCAGCATCATCGACCATCTGATCATCTCCGACAACGTCGACATCCACATCCATGGCATCGCGATCCACCGGTCCGACGTCCCGTTCGTTCATACCGTCGGCATCAAGGGGCTCCGACTTGTCCAGCGTCGTTTTCCCCATCAGACGAGGCAGTCCGCTCAATACTTCTGGCGAAGCGAATCGAACACGATACTCCCCATTGCTAGAATGCCTCTTTTCCGCGTCCGACGGTGGACGTGCCTCGCGTGGCGACTCCGGCGAGGACCTATACGGTTGTTGGTGCTGCGCCTCTGCAGGAGTTTCGCGTATGCCATCGGGAGAACTGGGCATTACCACCGGTACAGCAAGAGGTGCAGGAAAGGGCAATTCATTATGCAGATGTACATGTAGGGGTTTGCACTGTCTGTGAGGTGGGGAAGAGGTGATACGACAGTCAGAGGTACGTTTCGAGGGGGAGGCAGAAGATGGTAATGTGGAATCAGCGGGTCCCAGCAGCGTAGAGAGGTGTGGTGAAGAGGATGCATCGGGCGAATGTAAGGATAGCTGCGAAAACGGGGTGGAAGGCGACACGCTTGGAACCAGAGGTGCTGGATGCGATTGCGCAGGCGATTCTATTGCGGGCGGGAACGATAACGTGGGGGTTGGAGTGGAAGAGTCACTTTGCGGCGGTAAAGGAGGGACCGGCGCCGCTGTGGAGGTGCCTTGACTAGGTGGTTGGCTTTCCCGTCCCAGTGATGACGTCGGAGTAGAAGCTCGCGGTGGCACCCGTGTCACGGACACGCTGTTCTTGTCCCATTGAACGGAGTCACGAGGAGACAAACTTCTTACCGCTTGGGCATGGGCAAGAGACGAAATAGTGGTTGGATCGAGCGAGGCAGGCATCGGCGGAGGTGGCATTTGTCGCATATCTGTCGGAAACAAGGTGAACAACAGTCGGAGCGCCGTCTCGGACAAAAACTACTCACCATCCGATCCATCGACTTCTGTTTCCGTATCAAACTCCGTCTCTTGCTCATCTGCGGGATCTTCCCCGTCCCCATTCACACCCACGGAGCTCTGTTTATATTCGTCCTTACCCTCCATGGAACCGGCAGCGGACGTTGGGCTATCAACGGCAGGATCGGGTGGGCTCCTCCACCTTTCTTGTGTTCTCCGATTCTCGGCATGTTTGGTGTGATCTTGTGTCTTGTTTCCATGCGACACTTCCAGTTGATCCACAATAGGTCGAGACCAGGCTTTGCGCATCCGTGGAGGTAACGAGGATGGTGAAGGGTCGACATCCATGTCATCATCCTTGCCTGAATGGGGGTAGGAAAACGTTAGTAATCTGACGGCATACAACAACCAAAAGCGGGAAGACTAGGACAAAAAAGACACAAAGACGTCACCAAAAAAACTACTCACCGTCAGCAACTCGTTCCTTTTCTTTGCCTTTGGCATCCACATGCACATCCTCCTCCTCGCTGACCGGAGGGAATGTCTTGAGGCACGATGGAACAATCTCCACTCCACCCCACCCACCATTCATTGGCATCTTCTCTCGCGTCCTGAACCCACGCTTGATACCAACCAACGGGCCCAAATCAATCGCTTTCTTGACCTTTGATTTTAGGGTCGACACAGTGGCGACGTTCTCCACTTTTCCCGTCTTCCGCACCTTGTGCTTCTTAACTTGTTGGGCCCGCTTGTCGTCGACTTCAATCGACGCGGTCTCGATGTCGACGTCCATGTTCATACCCAATCCCAAGTTCCTACTTGGATGCGGATCCACTGGAGTGTCGCCTTCCACGTCAATGTCCCCGTCTTCCAACCCTTCGCTAGCGCCATTCACATCGGACGACTCGCCCTCTGACCCATCGGATGTCACGTCTCCTCCGGGCCATGGCCACCGTCCCTCAACAACTCTCTCCATCACACGAACGGCACAGTCTCGTGTTGAAGAGCCGCAGGCGCAGGTGGTGAACGTACTACTGAGTGCATGGAGAATCGACGTGAACTGGGCGCGAAGATGGTGGAGGTGTGCTGGGCTATGCATTTGTACATGCGTTCCAAGATGGTAAAACAAAGTTAGATCAGCGACCGCAATCCAGAGGATAAGAAAATGAAAGTAGGTCTTTTGTGTAAAATCACTCACGCAAACAATCCAGGACTCTCCATCAATGCAGGTAACATATGCACTGCATGTCCATCATCCCATTCCCATCCTAAAACGATTTCCTCGTCCGCTCTAAGGTCTCGCAATGCAAACAGGGCAAAAGAGAGCGACATGGAATCTGTGTCATCGTCGGAAACATCATCTTGGTCGGAAGAGTCATGTTCTGGTGTCCGTGACGTTGGGGTAGGGGTGGACCTGCCGTTCACCGCCTGTGGTGAACCAGCAGCAGAATCGTCGGGGACTGCCTTGGCGCATTCAGGGTTGTGCCGCGTCGCCTTCCTCTTGCCCTTTTCGCCCTTGGCTCCGCCACAAATGACGGGCCTCACCACAACATTCGGCCAACACCCACACCTCGTCCATTTCGCTGTGCCACCCGTCACGCCCTCTTTGCTTGTACTGCTCTTGTTCCCCTTCTCAGAATCGGATAAGTCGGAATCTCCCCCAATGCCTCGTGCATCCAGTCCAACTCCCCATCCTCCTCCAACGAGCCTCACCTGAGGTTTTCCCAAACCAAGGTGTGCATACCCATTCAGTGGGTCGGCTAGATACGCTGCAGAAGGCACGATTGAGGTGGTATAAGGAGCTAAGAGCGTAGTCGCCGGGATCGTATTGTTGGGGGTGGAGGACGAAATGGTGTTTGTGGAGGGCGTAAGAGGAGACTTGGTGTACGAAGGTGGGTGTGATGAACTAGGTACAGAGGGAGACATGCAATGGGAATGGGATGTAGGAGGTGAGGGATAAATAGAGGTATTTGGGAAAGGCGAAGGGTCCGAAGCAACATGTAATCTGGGAGATGGTGGACGGAGATGTGCGGGTGTACATGTCGTCGAAGTTGATGGAAAGGAGCAAGACGTGGGCGGATCGGTCCGTAGTATTGTCCGAGGGACAAATGTGTCACCAACATTTTCATCCAGTATTACTGGCGTCGTATTGTCAAGGGGGGACATGGAATAGCCATAACGATCCCGATACCTGGACTATCATTAGCAAAAAGATTTTACGGATACAAATAATGAAACACATCGCTTGTATGCGAAATGAAAGAGCAAGGGCGATATGAATGACAACAAAAGAATAATGAATTCACCCTTGCGAGTCTACCCGGGAATACCCTCGATCATTATAGGTCTTCGGTGGAGGGTGGATAAGTGGTGACGGAGGATTGAGAGCGGTGACGCCTCTCCAGGCTTTTGCAACACGAAGTAATTGAGCGTAGACGGAAGGGTTTGGGTAGAGATCCGGAGGGAACGTAACCGGCGTCGGCGGTAGACTACTAGAAGCACCCTGACTGTTGCCATTAGGGTGTGATATACGAGAGTCACTGATGTGAGGTTGTGTTGAGTTGTGATTTGCGGAAAGAATAGACGGAGATGAGGAGTCAGCGGGAGAAAGTATTGATGCGCGTCTCTTCTTTCTCGACGAACCAGATCCCTCGATGGCAGCAGCGACAGCACTCCCCCTCCTCGACTTCCGTTCCGCGCCTGGACTCGTCTTCCTCCTCGAAACAGGCTTCCCTGTACCGCCACCTCCTTCGTCTACAGCCGAGTTCGCACCGCTACTGCTAGCGGCCGCAGCCACAGGGGCTGCACCATTCGTTCCCTGTGAAGCTTTCATGCGCATGGTCCGCAACCGCCCTTTTTGGATCTTGACCGCTCGCTCTTTATCAACCTCCACAGTAGGGTCACATACCCAACACTTCCAGAACTCGGGCACCTCTCCACCTTGGACGATACCGAAACAGGCTGCGTGACACCAGCGCGAGCAGTCGTCACATGCGATCGAAAAGCCATCGTCGTAGGTGAAGCCACAAATGCAGGATATGGCGTCGGAGTCTGGTGGGGGTGGTACGTCGGAGAGAGTAAGGGGGTGATGGGACGTCGAGGGGGAGGCAAGTGGCAGCTGTGACGTCGGGGGTGTGGTGAGAATGGGAGAGAATGGAAGTCGCTGTGTTGTCGAGGGCTTCGTGGACGCGTTTTGGAGGGACTGATTGGGTTTGACGGGCGGTGTGGAGGAAGTATGGGGGGGTTGTCTTGACTTTGGGGTCGCAGCTGGTGATGGCTGTTTGCGCTTGAGAGGGACGATGGAGGGCGGGATAATGGACTGGATATGTGGAGTGCTTGACTGATCGATGGCAATTCCGACGCCAGTCGAGGTCAGGGAAGGGCCATGCACATCGACAACGTGGTGCTGAGGGTGCGGTTGCGGTTGCGGGTGGGATTGGGAGGCGTTCAAGGGAGAGAGACCGAGAAGACCAAGGGCGGCTTCTGTCGCATCGTTGTTCATCACACGCAAAAGATAAAGCGCAGTAAAGTAGCAATTGGGTCGTGGACGTCTTCCAGCCGCTGTTGGTGGCGTCGATGGCGGGCGCTGTCCGTTTTTCTCGTTGCCGTGGTGGTGGTGTTGTCCGAGGGCGCAGACGCTCGATGTCCTCCCCGCTGCACAGGCCGCTTCCCCTGCAAGCGAAATGCGGAAATCCTTGGAGCTCAACGAGCTCGACGACGAGGAGGCCGGAAGAATGAGGGCGGCGAAAAACAAGTGGACGTTCCCTTGCAAAGTCACGCGTTCTAGTTGGCTCCCCCTCCCTGCTCTCTTCCCCCAAACACAGGCCAACAAAGGGGCTTTGCCGTCGTTTTGCGCTCCGATCCAATTTCACCCGCCAATGGAATTCCCATACCCGACTTGACTTGCGCGCTGAACGCCGTCGTTATGCGACGACGTTTTCTTCATGCGTTCGTGGGTTGTGCCGGGCCACGGTATTCTGGTGCCCAGACCCTTGAAGACGTGTGCAAAGATCCCTAGGACGTTCCTGACTTCTTTTTAGGCCCAAATTTGTGTCCCCATCGAAGGCGCTCACCTTGTACGTTCATAGTGGGCGCTGGTAGGCAGAGTGCTCGCATGTTTTCAGGTTTAACCCCCCTCGAGAGTTCAAGCTTCACAGCCCGGCGTGCCCAGCCTGGAGCTGTCCCTGTCATTGTCGGACATATGGCCAACCCCAAAACGTGGTCTTTACAGTACTGGTACCGTCTCCATCACATTCTCCGCACAGACTTATTCATCGGATAGCACTCGTTTATTCATGAATGACAACCTCTAATTAATTGTCTGTTTCAGAATGACCAAACAAGCAATCTCGGAAATTGCCCTCGGAAGCAATGCGCTCCTTCTGTCCACCTCCGCTACCCTGCTTGCTGCGCATCCTGTACCATGCCTGATCGCACATAACCTACAGTCTATTCTTGTCCGTTTTGCTCTTCTTCCCTTCGGCCTTGCTGTATGTCTGGGCATAAAAGTTGGCAAAGAGTCCCAAAAAACTCGTAATGAGAATGCTCCCAAAAACGGCAGTCGTCGGATCACCAGCGCAGTCGCCGATATGCGGCAAATACGGCCAGTATGTGAACGAGAAATGCTGATACACTGTAACAGAACACACGTCAACGAAGATTGATCTAGATTATACGTGCGAGTCAACACTTACATCCGAAATTAAACACGAAGACGTCGACAATGAATTGAACTATCTGCATCGTCGTGAGATGCTTCTTCCACTGCGATTAAGGTGAATATGAGTGCGACGAACCGATACCAGCAGATTAACACATACCCATATTTTTGCCCCGCCTGCAGTCGCGAAATAGTAGTAATCTGCACTCCGCCCATGATGAATCGTCGTAACATGGCGCATATATGGAGCTTACACATGATGACGTGCACTGCTAAATTGAGGCAAATGACCACCCACGACTGCATCGCGGTCAGCGAGACACAGATCCCCTAGATACATCACCTCTTACCCCACTAATCTTGGCCTCGATCTGAACAAACGTCAAAAGGGCTGTCATGGAGTGATGGAAGACATGTAAGAATGCTAGAATGTTGGGGTAAACGTTATATTCATGATGTCATGACGTCCCGGAACGGCATACACAACGGTCGTTTCTTGAGCGCAAGGAAAACTGTATCCAGGAACTCGATGTACTTGAAATAATAGTTGAGCATATAGTAGAACTCGAGTCTCTGAAAAAGAATAAAGAGGGACAATCGGACGTCAGGAAAGCTCGCCTCGGATGCAAATCGGGTCGTTCACTCTAGTCCATGATGGTGCCGCACAGAACGCGTCAAACGCACCGACGGTGAACCACAGTTTTGCGACCTCTTCCATCATCAACAGGAGTAGAACCAAGCTTGCGAGCGAGAGAAAGGCATTGTGTATGCGGAACGGGGTTTTCAGGCTGAGCGCAGGCCGGTCCTTCATGAATTCTCGCAAGCCGAAAATGACAGCGAGGTAGGAAAGAACGGCCGTCGTCGCCGCCGGCCACGTAGACATGGGAGTCTGTCCTGGGATCCATGATGTGAAGGCGGCAGGGGCAGCGGGGAAGATCGGGACGAGAACGTCAGCCATCGGGATAAGGATAAGTCTGTGGGATGAGAAAGAAATTTGACAGCGGAATTTCCCTCTCCTGAGTAGCGCAAGGGGTATTTTGAGGTCGATTCCAATGGGTACATTCAATCTCCTTTAGTAGTACTACTACGAGGCAGTTGCCAGCACAGCACCTTCGAGTTGTTACACTCGTGCACAACTACACACGTCTTTCGTCGTCCGCAGAGCTATATACCATCCACCGAAATAATCTGAGCACTGTGAACTTGAACGAGTTTGATCGATGTGAAAACGAACAAAATAGTCACACGTTGGATGTTCACACTTAATCATCAGAATGATGTCACGGGCCGACGTTGCCGCGGCTGACTGTGCCCTGAAGAAAGTCTAACTTAAGAGTCACATTAATATTTACAGGCACGAACCAGCTTTTGGCCCTTTCCGATTTCACCTCGTAGATCCAGTATCGTCGAACGGACAGGCAAGTTGTAATTTTTTGCTGAGTGATTCCCAGGGGCGTTACTCTGACGTTCCCAGACCTGCCAAAGTCACCGCATAGGTTATGCAATGCTCTCAAGGAATAGGTACCCCCTCGACGACCGATCCCACCAACACCCAAACAATGTCAAGGAACGTGAGAGACCCGGATTCCAGAGAATGTGTCATGCAAACGACCACCACCCAGCGTCTGTCAGTGGAAGCGGCCATGGAGGAACAACGACATGTCAATAAACGTCGTTCAGAAAAGTTCTTCGTCACAACATCACAGTGATACCGTCGTTGAGCGTCGCCGCCACCGCCACCACTACCGGCGACGACGCAGCGAGGCAAGCAAAAGCGTCAACTCGGGAGCCCTCTGAACAGTCGCACTATTAATATTATGGCACGGCGGTGAAACGCACGTCAGCGAGCGAACGTGCCCGAGGCTCTACGCTTTTCACGCCTCGCGGCGGCGTTTCATTGCGGACTTTGAGGTGCGTAGCAGAGAATAAATTGCTAAACAAGTATACCTTCCCGCCTCCTTAGATCCTTGTTCGGCAGATTATGTTTGTCGCAAGACAATGCACATACTACGGAAAGTGTAGTTTCTGTGATAATGACGACACCAGCATGAACTTCATCACTATTCTCGACTTTCGAGACTTGGGTGTTGAAATCAAACTCAAACTCGACTCGGATTTGAGAGCAGCCTCTCAACACAGACAAACGATTGATTACGAAGAAAGAACGAGTACGATATGCCACATATCACCCAAAAGAAAGAAAGAAAGAAAAGGAATGACGCCACGATCCCCGCCTGCAAATATTTGTCCCACACCCAAAGGTATCCACCAAGCCATCAGAGACCAACGTCGATGGACGAACAGCCAAAGGTCATCAGACCGTTCTGAACACGCACGTGAACATGTGAGCCAAAAGTTGCCACCACAAAGGGGAAAAGGCATACGAATTCGCTGTGACTACAGCAGACGGGCTGGAGCATTTCAGCCATTACCGCCGACAACCGAGAGGGGAGAGCAAGTCAGACCAACGAGCCCTCCGGCGCTCGTCAAGCACGTTTAGAAAGTAGCCTGTCTCGTCGCGCTGTCCGAAACCAATCACTTGAGTGAACGACGACACAAACGAGCCAACAAAACCTCGTGCGTACAGTCTGCAACAGCTGCGTGCCTCTAGGTGGGAAGCAGAAGAAAGAAGTGCTGACAATGTAAAGAACGCGAAGAAACGAGCGATTATTTCGGCGGGTACGACATGGATGTTAAAAGAGCGGACTGGACGATGTGTGTAGGCTTTGAGACTTGTTTCGACCCGTTTCTTTATACGTCGTGTTCAGTCCGATCTTCGGGGGAGACCCACTCCGTGCTGCAAATTCAATGGATCCCGTGGACTTCAGTCCGAGTGGACCATGATTAATTTGTCTCGTTGTCTTGATTACCGATTCCCTCGAATGTCTCATCGGACGATGCGTCAGATGACCATAACCGAAGGTGCATTGACCTCCACTGAGTGACTGCCTCGGCTAGTATTGTAACACGATTCAATCCAAGGACCGAAAACTCGAACGTCCGATCCGAGGGATATTTCCGTGTTTTCGAACACGGATGAAATCGGGTCGCCGGTCGAAACAAGAAATAGCTCGACGGCGAGACATGCACAAAAGTTGGCTCGCGACAGCGACGTGCCGAATTGGAAAACCGAACGTCCTCGGTTTCCCTCGCGACGGCAGTCACTTTGTGTGAAAACATACGTTCACCCTCCTAATTGCCAGAGAGCCCCTCTTTCTTCGATCGACGTGCTTAAGCACCTTGTAATTCAGGTCGAGACAAGCTCGAATGGCAACATCGATACGATGGTATGCGCTAAACATTCGGCGCAAAAAGTCTTTCACGACGTCGGCCCCCGCCTGTCACGGTCGTGGGTATCATACCTGCGAGAAACTCAGCTTCGACGAGTTGGTGCGTAACAGATCAGTCAAGATCGAAGGCGCACAGACCGGATCCAGGCCCCAGGGCATCCTCGACGCGTTTCGTGCGTTCTCCCAAGCCATGACAAGTCAGGTCCAACACGGTGCCAAGTTCTCGGCGGCAGTGTCGGCTGCAGGGATGACGCAACCATGATTATGTCACGGGCCGATTGGGCTTCCGAGGTCACCTCGAGCTCAACGCGTATGACGGGCAAACCTCGCATACTGGCATCACCAGTTCCGGGTCGAGCGATGATCCGAATCGACGTCTGTTGGCAAAAAAAAGAAGCTCGGAAGCCTATCATAGATATGAGATATGAAGAAACGTGGCTGATAAGGCAAGTAGCACGAGCAGCCAAGTCCTTTATACTCAACCCGTGCATGACGCAATCAATGGTGGTTTGGGAATGACGCATGGCGCGAAATAGATTGAGAGCACTCTGTCCATAACCATACGAGGTCGAGACGTGGAAAGCGGATGGGCGTCAGAACTACAACGCAGGAGAAAAGGAGGGAAAAAAGTGCAATAAAAGAACCTAATGTGTACAGAGCAATATGCGTAGATAATATATTTGTGGGACGGTCGTACAACGCCGAAACCAGGAAACTAAGCAAAAGAATGCAAAGAGCAAAAGAAAAAAGAAAGTACCAATAATGTTAAGAGACGGCCATGATTCGCTTATGATGGGCAAAATATAAGCAGTCTCAGGTTGTGTCGACGATCAGCCCTCGTGCTCCACGGCTTCCTTCTCGTGTTTCTTCTTCATTGCGCTCACTGGGAAAGGAACTCAGTCAGATGGACATAACCCACAATAGAACCCTTTATACCTTCTCTCGATATCTGACCCGAATTGAGCCAACCAGCCGGGAAGGCAGCAACAATCTACAACAACTCTTTGTATTTGTCCACAGAACACCAAAGTTAATCACTCACTTTTTGATAAAGAACCTTCCGGGAACCCTGCTCACTGACTTGCGCATTGTTACCCTCTAATTCGCTAGAAAAGAGGGTTAGAGGTGTGGCGCCAAACCAAACGAGCGCAACAAACTTTTTCTCGTTTTCTAACCGACAGCACTCGTTGCTCAGCATGACAAGTTGCCATATTATCGACTTCATCGCCTCCGTCAAGCGATACTTTTGGGCGGGCGGATGGGCGTCTTTTGGTCCGTCATGTTTGGCCGTTCCAGAAGCGCCTTCTCCTTCCGCTCCGCTGGCAGTACCACCTTCTTCCGCATGTGTATCCGCGGCAGTTGGAGTCGAAGCAGTACCAGTCTCCGATTCCACCTTGGCCTTTTCTTGTCGTTTCTCTGGGTTGTATGATATTAGTGTTTCGTGACAGAGAGAACTGCAGTACACACCCCATGCAAGAACGCTCTTTTCCCACTCTTCCCTAGCTTTAGGGAATCCCTCTTTGGTCAGGGCGGCGAGTTGTTCCAGAAGTTCATCTTGTCTGTCTGTCAAAATCTTGTGATGGTCTGGGAAAATGGTCCTCTTGATGAGTTTCTGGGTGACAAGTCAGTCCTTGTCCGATCGAACGTCCAATAACAGGTGACGAACAGTCATGGTGAATCGGTTATAAGGGAACAACACAGGCATGAGGCTGAAGAAATCTTCATCATATTCCCCAAGCTTGACGGCCCTGAGTGCGACTTCGGCGAGAAGAGGTTTGATCGAGGGTGGAAACTTGCCCTTGACGTCCCATGATTCTGTGATTTGGTCAGGAACTCTAGAGTAAAGATGGTTTGGGCGCCACCGACCTCTTGAAATAGCGCCCTTGAGCTCCTCAAAGGCAGCCTGAAGCTCAGGGTGGAATTCGCGCTAAGATGGTGTGAGCATGTAAGAGGGTCGAGTTGACGGAGAGACATACTAGATCGACGACTTTCCGCTTCTTGCCATTCTCCTCGACGATGGTGTAGTTCTTGCGCTTCTTTCCAAGTTTGTCGTCGGTGAGTAAAGTGATAGGATGTTCCTTAGTACCATCCTCTTGCTTGCTGGGCCCAGGCTCGGTCACTGGGAGCTTCCTAGACTTGGGTTTCTTGGGGGTGCTCCTATAGGGGTAGTGAGTGGGTAGGATAGGAGGGAAAGGAGATGGTCCGACATGTCTTTCATGAGGGCGACCTCGCCACTTGAGACATAGAAACCCTGCTGTTTCGTCTGAGCAAAGTGGGTTCTGTTGTCGACGTTCAACTCGGAGTCGTCGATGAAAGGGTCTGTGACGTCGTAGTACTCGGCGGTTGTAAGTTTCTTCTATAAAGAGGATTAGGGTGTCTCATGGGTATTGTTGTGACAGCACCTTTTTCTTCTTGGACTTTGCGTTTTCATCGTGGGTGTCTTCGCCTTCGCTCTCGCTGATGTCTGGTTTGGGGGGTGGAGGAGTCGGATGACGCTGACCGGAGGCCTTTGATAGGGCGGCAACGTCGACCTCGTAGTTTGCCGGGCCGCCGAGTTTGATGTCGAGCCGAATAGTCTGAACGGGTTGTGGAGGGGGCGGGGGTTGCGGCGGGGAGGACGGAGAGCGAGTGCGCGGTCGTGACTGTTTCGAGGACTTTGATTTGGGTCCCGTGCCCGCAGCTGAGGCAGGTTTTAAGTCGGCGACTGATGCCGAGTGTCTCATTCTCTTAGAGGGAGGAGGCTTGGCATCGTGGGCAGTGTCGTGGGCGGGTGTGCGCCTGTCGTTTCCGGAGGGTGGGCCGAGGGAGTTGTCGCGACTGCTGAGCTCGATAACGTCGGGTCGAGCAGAGATTGCTGAGGCGTGGCTCGAGCGGGATGTTGGTGGGGGGTCGGCGGGGGATCTCGGGGAGACGTTGTGATTTGGGTCGAGCATGTCGACGTCGTCTGCCATGGCGGGGTGGGCAAACGGGCGGGGACGGGGCTGGAAGGTGGGGAGGAGGAGAGGACGGTGTTGGGGTGGAGGATTCCTAAAAAGGAATGTCTCACATCTACCTTGCCCTTTCTCAGCATCTTTCCGCGACTTTTTTCAGCCTGCTTTTCGACCAAGTGCACTTGGAATTTCGCAAATCACCAACTCCCCTCCTCAAGTGGTGGCTGTGCATGACTAATCCTTTACCACGCCTCTGCTAAACCCCGGCCCGCCCAGTTGATCGCCGAATCGCCGCCCGCTGTCATTCCTAGATCTTACAAGCCATGCCTTCCCCCCAAACTACCACAGTCACCCAATGTCAAGTCCAGATTCTGCCCTGGTGATATCCCTCATAAGAGGGCCGCTGTTTGGCACATTTATCGGCCTGATGCACGTCGTCCTTTCCTCCTCCTCCCGTCGCTTATCCTGAACCTCCTAGTTTGTACGGGTTCACTTGCATGCAAGCTTTCTTTTACTTCCGGACGTACGACCGTGACACGCGCAGACTCAAATTCACAGTATGTCCCCCTTCAAGCCATGCCTACTGATGCCGAGCTTTTCAGGTTGCGTCGATAGTGTAGGCTTTTGTTCTTGCGCCCATCATACTTGCTCATGCTGTGTCTTCACAGCGTCTTGGAGACTCTTCATGCCGTCATGACCATGTATGTCATGGATGACTACCTCGTCGCCCACTATGCAAATCTGCCGGTACTCGAAACTCCAAATTGGTTCGTGTATACAACATACTCTCTATCGCACTTGAAATTCTGACATCCGTCAAGGTCATCCACGGTAAGTTTCTAGTCAAGGGTCGAACCCAACAAGTCACACGTATTCTACGCGCACAGTTGATGTTCATCCTCGGAGTGAGCACTATCTCTCAATCTGATGCCTCGAGTTGACCTAGTGTCAAGCTTCTGATCGATTTTTGTGTTTACTGGTCTGTTTCTTTTCTTTCTGTGTGACTATGTGGTGACATTTACCATGCCTCTTACAGTTATTTTACATGGCGAATATGGCAGTGTCTGTTCTCCTATTTTGTCACTTATCCGGGTGGTCTCATATATTTATCTAGCTTCAAGGAACGCATACATCGTTGTTTTGATGGTATGTCGTTTAGTTCTACTTGCGCTGCTGTGCTTGAATATGTCCAACCAATAGATTATGCTATCCACATCACGAACAGGTACGTATAGTAGCAGTGCCCGATTCTGTGTGATATTTACTCCCTTAGCCATCGGTATTTCCCTTTCCATCCACAGGTACGACTAGTCGTCTGCTAGTGCGTTTTGCATCATCCCATCCTTACAATGCAACAGTATCACGAAACTGTCATGGATCAGCTATGTGGACTCCTTCAAAATACTCACCATCATTTCGAATACTCTGTTCATCATCGGCGACATTTTGTCAGCCAGCGCAATGGCATACTATCTCCACAAACTCAAGTCCTGGGTTTATGATATACCTCCAGGCAGGCCACGTCGAATACACCTTATTTTGAACTATTTACTCGTGTTCGCTGTTGCCACGGGAGCACTGACTTCGTCCGTACTTTCTTATCGTTTGCATGATGTGCTGCTTTACTGACGTGGTGGCATTGCCCAGGCTTATGGACATCATTGCACTCATCCTGGTACGCTTCATTTACATTATTTTTTGTTCACTTTGGCCTATGGTTACCTGGCCTAAAACACTAACGCACTATCCCACACCAGACATTGTCAGAACCACAGAGTCTTGCCTTCGAGAGCATTGTTATTATCCAAACTCGACGTACGTTTACTCACTTTTGCATTCTACGTATTGTTTTCTCAAGGGTTTTAAACTGCGTCCTGTATATCCTCGCCCTGGAATTTGTACTTCGTGGCGCTCATCCATCACCCTAGTCTACGCAAATTCGCTCCTCGCATCGTGAGTTTGACCTCATGTTTTGCTTGACCGTTATGCACCCTCACCTGGATCAAACAGACTCAACATTCGTAACGCCGCCTCTCGCGCGTATAACGATGCCCTGAGTATACAGGTCGAGCACCCGGTATCCACTCTCCGATTCGCACGTCCTTCGGATCTTTCGGGGGAAGCGGGTGCACTGGAACACGATAAGTGACGTACGTGTTCGCTTTTTAACGCCTTGTCTCCTATCCCCCGTGGTTTTAACGCTTTTTCGCTATAGGCGCCTCGTATCGCGGCAAACGACTTTGGACCTAAACTGACTCTGATCCCATTCGAATTCAAGTTTTGGTCCAGTCGTTGTGATTCTTTTTCGTCTTTCTAAAACATAATGTACATATATGTATACCAATCATTAAATCGTGAGCATATCCCCATGTCCCGAGTTGGTATTTTCGAGTGGACGCACTCGATCGTCTGGTCTTTGTTGAATCGTTGATCAAATGGTCGATCAGGTATTTTCGTCATTACGTGCAAGTGGAGGGCAATACTTGAGACACCGACGACGAAATCAGAGTGAGATCATTTACGTACAGCTGGTATGAGTCCGAGGTTGAGCTTTTGATGTACCTTGCAACCTTACGTTCATCCACATTGCTCTCACGAACGGCCCTTTGAAACAGCGGCAAGACTTCCGGAGGAATTCGAGACAGCCTGGGCTATGCTCTTGCGATTAATTGCCGAAAAGAACTTGTTCATGTGACGTGCCGATGGTCTCGCCACGTCTCTCGTGATGCCCACGCGATATAGCGGAGCGCCCGCCTTTTGCCCTGCGGTAGACTCGCACATCAATCGCAGCACATCCACCAATACGTTTCTTAACGCTCATGCTCACAGCTGCCCCCACGCCGAGCCAAGTGTTCACCACACCTCCAGATCCTGCCTTGGTGATATCCCTCGCCAGAGGTCCGCTCGTTGGCACGTTTCTCGGCCTAGTGCAAGTAGTCGTTTCCCGCTTTCTACGCAGCCTCTTCTCACGGAACCCTTCGTTCGGAACGGCCTAGTCTGTACGGGCTCACTTGCATGCAAGCATTTTTCTACTTCCGGACGTACGAACATGACTCGCGTAGTCTCAAAATCACGGTACGTTGAAGCCACAGGGACACATCCTCGGCTACCTGCTGACGTCGAGCCTCCTAGGTAGCGTTGCTAGTGTGGAAGCATTCTCTGTTCTAGCACCGATCATACTTGCTCATGATGTGTTGTTGCAGTGTCTTGGATACTGCTCATGCCTTCATGACCATGTGGGTCACGGACGATTACCTCGTTGCGCACTATGCAAACCTGTCGGCGTTGGAGACTGCAAATTGGTTCGTGTCTCCACTGTAATACTATGTATGGCATTTATCTTGTAGCTTTCGTCCAGGTCGTCTACGGTGAGTTTCCGATCACGGCCTTTGAGAAGACGGGGTGATATGTATCCCGCGAGGTACTAGTCGATGTACATCCTCGGTGTGAGCATTTCCACTCGTCTGACACTGCCTCGAGTTGACGTATTATTATTAAAGCTTCTCATCGATTTTTATGTTTACCTGTCCGTCCCGATCCGAGTTTATTTGATGTGGATGCATTTATGTACCTTGACTTCTCACAGGTACTTTACTTGGCGGATATGGCTATGTCCGTTCATTTGTCCTGTCACTGGTCTTGATGGGCTCAATATTATTGCCCAGTCACAAGGAACTCTTGCATCGTATTTCTAATGGTGAGTTCTTTAACTCTAGTGCTGTGCCTGAAGACGATCAGTCGACAGATTGCGTTATCTACGTCTCGAACGGGCAAGTACAGCAGCAGCGCCCAATTCCATGTTTGTATTCACTCTCCCCTAGCAATCAGTATCATGCTTTGCATTCTCAGGTACGCTCTTCGTCGTCGTCGAAGTTTTCTACAATCCCATCCTTGACAATGGCATAGCGTCATAAAACAGCCATGGGTCGCCTATTTAGACGACTCCAAAGCACTTCTTCTCGTTGGAAACACTCTTTTTATCGTCGGAGATGCGTTGTCGGCCATCACGATGACGTACCATCTCACTAAACTCAAGACTTGGGCACAAACCATGCCACCTCCCGGCCGGTCAGGTCGGATACACCACCTCTTAAACTATTTGCTCGTGCTCGCCGTCGCCACGGGTACATTGACGTTGTATGTCTTTGGGGGTTTCTCTATGTAGAGGCGGTTTACTAACGCGGTGGTACACAGGCTCATAGATATCCTTGCGCTTGCCCTGGTGCGTTTTTCCGTTTGGCCGACCGTCTAGCCTAGAGCACCGACGCGCTGTCCCATGTCAGACACTGTCAGAACCGCATGGTCTCGCTTTTCTGGGTGCCATCATCGTTCAAACACGACGTACGTTTTTTGTTCACCTCTCCTCCAAGATCCTAAACCACTCCCTCCCGGCAGTCTACGCCAATTCACTCCTCGCCTCGTGAGTCGGTCCACGCTTTCCCCCCGTACGCTTCCCGACTTTAACAGACTCAACATCCGTAACGCCGCATCACGTGCATACGATGACGCGCCGAGCACGCAGGTCGAGCTCCCCGTGTCTTCTCTCCGATTCGCACGCCCGTCGGAGGTGTCGTCGGCGGAACTTTTGGAGGATGCGGTAGAACGTGCCGATGAGGGTGACATGCTTGTGCGTTTTTTTGGAGTGCTTTTTCTGTATGCGTGTGACTGATGTCGCGATTATAGGCGAGCAAGTCAAGTCATGAGTGTCGTATAGACGACAGACGCTCGAGGGAGAGCACGAGTACGGTAGTTACGTAATCTATATAATTTGTGGCAGGATCTGCTTTCGTTGTGGTGCTATCACCTTTCCCTCGGCGAGCTTCTTAGCAACGCTCGGCTTCGCAAGATAGATGCGTCGCCTGATCTGCTTATCGACTACTTCAGGCAGTTGGCAGTTCAAACATTGCGCGTTCCAGCGGCAGCTAGTACCGAAGTAGAGCTTTACAAGGCCCCGAGAGTCCCTCTAGAGGAACTGCATACAACTCGGTTCTCCTTGCACGATCTCGGGAAACCCTTGGTTGGGTATGAGAAACTGGCAGCCACTTTTGACTCAGAACCCGAAGAGAACGTTGTTCATATTTTCGTCTTCCGCTATGGTGACTATGATTTGTGATTGGGGCACAAATGATACTTATGTTCTGCCATTAGATGTACCCATGCCCGACAACTGAGAAGCTTCGGGTTGACGTACAGATGAAAAAACCCTGTGGCATGGTAGCGAGGAAGAACTCGATAAGATCGTTCGCACGAGGCGGGAGGGCGAGTTACTCGACGAGACCCAGAACCATCGGGATGCGTTCTATCACTTTGGGCCCCTCACTGAAAGGGCATGCGTCATAGTCGAAGTCGCTGGTATGAGCATACCTGACATGTCCTGTTGCTTTGTTAATCACACCGTGATCATAGAGGATAAGTGGAACCACTGAGTTGGGATGTCGCCGAAAGGGCCCTAAGACAACGGGAAATGGAGCCATCAGATATGACGACTTCAGGATATGTCGACGTGCAAAAGGACGTGAACGCGCGGTTACTGGATGATTGGCGACCCGCAGGCAAATCCAAGAACGAGTCATTGGATATTCCGGATAGGCTCCTGGGACCAGTGGAACTGCTATACGAGGGGTTTGGCGAGTTCTTCGATATATACCAAGCTCATCGTAACAGCGATCGCGTAGTTGGATCAAATCAACTCTGGACGAGTATCGAGATCTTTGTGGACGACGAATTCGCGGATGTTTGACAAATGAGTGGTGTATCGTGGTGTTCGTCATTCGCTCACCCTGTCTGACGCGTCTCTTCCCTCCAGTCTGTGTGTGTTCTGGCACATCGTGATGTTCGTCATTCACTCATCCTGTCTGACCTGTCTCTTCCATTTAGCGGGTGCGTCACAACAGCGTTCCGCTTGTTTGGACTGTTTCTACAAGCTCTTCAGTTTCCTCCCTTCCTTTCGTTGCGAGATGCCCTTCATTATCGGCGGAACAATACCATTGGTTCAGTTCGCTTCGGAGGCTATGCCAGTTGCTCAGATGTCTTTATATTACGAACAGCTAGTTCGAAAAATAGCTGTAACGAACCCTCACCTTCTTCGACGTTCAAGACTTCCTGCACTCGGTCTGGCGATTGTTGGTGTGTCTATCTTGCCAAGACGTCTTTTTGAACGATCCTGATGATTGATTCAACCAGGACCTGTCGTGGCTCAACGGCGTACCATTCTTTGACGCCGGGCCTCTCGTGTATTCTGTGCGCGACTGGTGGCTATGACCGGCGTGCACTGCACGCTGCCTTTTCCGCAGCATGCCACTTCTCGACCGAAACGATCGAGACACAGAGAGGCTCACCGAAACCGATTCTCCGATTCTCGCGAACCATTCCTTCCCAGACATCGACGATCTACCTTCCATCGAGGATCCTAGCGTTTCCTTCAAAGTCAAGATTACTGACGTACTGCCCAAAGGTCACATTCACCTCCTCTACCGTGCCGAGTCTCTCGATCGCAACCTCCGTCTCGTTATCAAGGTGACGAACATATACTCGAGTGAACTGCATCAGTTCTGCGCGGAGCGCGGTTATGCGCCCAACATATATGCGGTCAAGAAGGTACCCGGAAACCTGATCATCGTAGCGATGGAACATCTCGAATTGGACAGTGCTTGGTACGAAGGCACCGAGGGGTGTCGAAAGAACCTGGGAAAACAACTGATGGAATTGGTCGAGCAGATCCACTCTGCCGGGTTCGTCCACGGCGATCTACGGTTGCAAAGTCTGTGCTGCGTCGACGGGAAGGTGAAGCTGTTGGACTTTACCTTGGGAGGCAAAGCTAGAAATATGGCTTACCCATTTCACCTTTCGGCACCCTAGATTTGGGAGGGGAGGAACACAAATGACTTGACGGTCACGAAGGATGATGATGGCCGTGTGTTGAACCGCTCTCTAGAGTCCATTGGGTGTTTATAGTATTTTTTCCCTCGGTTTTTCGTTCGGTCGCCGTGTACATAATAGGCTCATAGGAGTTTCCCGTTGATTCTCAGCTTTATCCGGTGCAGTGTGCACAGAATAAATCGTCTTATCCACATCTGCCCACGTGCGCGTGACTCGAAACGCGGGTCGGAGTGGAGTCAGCACACCGCCTCCACCATCATGTCGGCTTCAAATATTCTAGTCATCGGAGGGATTGACTGATAGTATATCGTGACCCGCCATCGAATAGTTTCCCCATGGATTCAGCCTTGCACGTATCCATCTGGTGAGCTCTTTGTCCAACGCGGTGTATTGAGAGAGTCCAGGCGCTCATCCCACTCGTAGCGGCGGAGGAATAGCCGGACTAGCGCTGGCGATGATCATTGGCAATTACGATAGTACGCTCCCAATCGACATATTCGAGGCCAGCCCAACGATCACTACGTTGGGTGCTGGAATCTCGTTTTATTCGAGGACCATGGAAATCATGAAAGAATTAGGATTGTATGAGCAACTAGTCGACATTGCTATCGAACCTCCAAAGGAAAACGCTGGTCTGTATGAGTATGTTTTTTTTTCGAGTTGTATTCACGACTCCGTTCTGATCTACTAGGCCCGATTTTCCGAAAATCCGATCAACAGGATGGTCATGAGTGGTTCTCGACAAAGTTAAAGCGTGAGGACGTGTCTTAAAAGATCGAAGTATGATGTCTCATCCTCTCGTCTTGCAGGATCGCCCTTGGCGATGCACAGAAAAGATCTGATAGAATTCCTCCACCGGAATGTCTCCACCTCCTGCAAAGTTCATACATCCAAGAAGCTCGACTTCTACGACGTTCATCCAGAAACGGGCAAAACTACTCTACATTTCTCGGATGGTTCCAGCTTCGACACCGACGTGTTGGTGGGCGCAGACGGTATTCGTTCGGCAACACGCAAAACCATGTATCGGAGGCTCGCTTCGCTGATCTCAGACGATGACTCCAGAAAGAGGTTATCGGAGTATAGCGATCCTATCTGGACCGGTATCCTAGTTTATAGGAACCTAGTGCCGATCGAGAAGCTTGCGAAAGAGTACCCCGATGTAAAGGTGCCCACCGATCTAATCGTCGTAAGTCAGGGTGGTTTGTACTGATGAAACACTGACATCTGTATTCAGCACTGCGGAAAGAACAAAGTAAGGGGGGGCAGCAAAACTCTGCGTTCCGGGTGACTGACGAATACATGCAATCGCAGCAAGTCGTCACGTATCCTGTCTCCCAAGGGAAATTGATCAATGTCGTCATTACCTGTTACGATCCTGATGCGTTCGGAACACTATTCGAAGGGCACTGGGTGACGGATGTTTCAGAAAAGGAGGTTTTAGACCTGTTTGAAGATTGGGAGCCTCACGCCAAAGCTTTAGTAAAGGTATCTGACACTGTCCTAGTCGCTTTCTTCTTCGTTCCCTCACGCCATAGTAGTGCTTCGAGAAACCGTCGAGATGGGCGTTGCATTCCCTCCAGCCACTACCTCATTACGTGGACGACAGAGTTGTCTTGATCGGAGACGCGGTAAGCTGCATCCTAGTGAATGTTAACCCCGACAGTGGTCAAACGTACTACAGGCACATGCTATGGAACCGCACCTCGGAGCGGGCGCAGGGCAAGGAATAGAAGTAGGTGTTCCCTAAAGCTGCTTCCGAACCGATTCACTGGTACCCAACAGGACACGTTTGTGCTGGCCCGTTTACTGGCGCACGAATCGACGCACCGCGGAAACGTTGCTGATGCACTCAAGGTCTACGAACAAGTCCGTTTGCCGTTTGCAAACGGGGTTCTGGAGGCAACACAGACGATGGGTCGCTATTATTGCTTGCATTTGCAGCGCCAGGCGGACGGTTCTGTGCCCGTTTACGCCAACAGCGCAGAGGAGCTCGAGTTTGTGCGCAAGTCGATCGAGAAGGCATGGAAATGGCAAGATAAAAGTGTGATGGGGATATGGGAGGAGGCAGAAGAGCGCTGGCTCGCGGTGAGTAGTGGAAATAGCCAGTGATAGGAAGTAGCACATCTACCACAGTCACTGCGCCTTGAAAGAAGAGTCAGCTCGACGGTTTGAATCGTGATCAAAAGTCGAAGGTCATATTCCTACTTGGCTTGAAGCGGTGACCATAGATAGCTGATAAGGCGATGCTCTCATATCGTAGCTATAAACGACTCTGTGGGTTATGTTCATGGAGACCTGCGGGTGCCATATTGACGAGGACCAGTTAGAAACCGTCACACTAGATACTAGACATGGCGAAACGTGCCATCGAGCATGACCCATCGGGCTTGAGCGTTTTCCCTCGCATGTACACGCGAGACACGTCGTTGTACTGCACTGTTGCGATCTGGCACTTGAAGATAACTCAACTTCTGATGATTATACCTGAAGAAGGTGGCATAAAAGTCAGTTACTGATCTGCAGCTCGGGCGTAAAATTTACAAAAAGTTTACCACAGTCGTGAACAAGCTCGACGGTTGCACTGATCTAGTGTGGCATGATTTCCTACACTGTATGGCCGCGTGCATGAGCACTACCTCATCATGCTACGAACTTTGGCCCTTGGAGACCCCACCTGTTTGGCCGCTGACTTTTACAGACGTGCCATGGAATGACACTTCAACCACGCTACACCACTCTGTCGTTAGGCAAATGCATGGGCAGTTAATTCATGGGTACTGGAATCATCGAGCAGGACTAGCTACACGCAAAGAGCGAAACAAAGTGGAAAGAGGCAATGTAAAAGTAAAAAGTTCGCTCACATGTGAGACGGAAGAAAAACAGATGAATATGATGAGTAGATGGCACGTCTTCTCATCGTAGTGGTCTTGTCGTCGTTGGTTGTCGTCATCACGTTGTGACCGTTGACATGTTGACATTGAAGGGATAGATGACTCATATACAACGTCAACGTGTCGACGGTCACAACGTCACCAGCTGTGGCACTGTGCGTTGTCGTTGACACTGACATGAGCCGGTGACAGTGAACAAACTTCTGGGCAAGTACTTGCCAGCACCCTTGGATGTCACTCGCGCCCTTATCCTCCTCGTCCTGCCGACTACATTACCCACGTCATTGGGTGAGTCATCATGAGTCAGGACGATGTATGTACTCACCTGTGCCCTCCTCTCATCATCGTCATCGTTGCAGACCCAGCACGCTGCTGCATCGCCTACGCCCTTGTCGTTGTCATTGAGGTGGTGGGATCATCTGAGGATAGGGCTCACGTTGTTGCTTTCACTGCTGTCAGACATGGCGTTGGTTGTCATTGAAAGCCTACGCACGCTACAAAGTGAATTGAGTGAACAGGTGAGGTAAGAAAATTAGAATCCTCGAAAAGTTGTGTATTTGCTGGTGTGGTTATAGCTGTACAAAAATTGTGCAACTATAACTTATTGTCTTACCTTCATAACTCTGACGATCTTCGTGATCAGCATAAGTCAACTCCAAGTTAGTTGTGTTCCCACGGTTATGGTGATCACATCTGTAGCGAAAAGTGCCTTGGTGGTAACAAACTGCCACGATCGAGCTTCTTGTCCACAGCCATAATTCTCTGACCTGGTAACAGTCGTCTTATCCACACCTGTCCATGTGCGCGTGACTCAAAACACGGGTCGGAGTGGAGTCAGCACAGGGCCGCCTCCATCATCATGCCAGCTTCAAATATTCCAGTCCTCGGAGGGATTGACTCATAGTGTATCGTGATCCGAGTTTCCTCATGGATTCAGCCTTGCACATATCCATCTGGTGAGCTCTTTGTCCAACGCGGTGTATTTGGAGAATCTAGGCACTCATCTCGTTGTAGCGGCGGAGGAATAGCCGGACTAGCACTGGCGGTGATCATTGACAAGTACGATAGTGCGCTCCCGGTCGACATATTCGAAGCTAGCTCAACGATCACTACGTTGGGCGCTGGAATCTCGTTCTTTTCGAGGACCGTAGAAATCATGAAAGAATTAGGATTGTATGAGCAACTAGTCGACATTTCTATCGAACCTCCACGGAAAAACGCTGGTCTGTTGGTTTTTTCGTGAGTATGTTTTTTTTCGAGTTATACTCACGACTCCGTTCCGATTTATGGTAGGCCCAACTTTCCGAAAATCCGATCAACAGGATGGACATGAGTGGTTCTCGACAAAGTTAAAGCGTGAGGATGTGTCTTAAAAGATCGAAGTATGATGTCTCATCCTCTTGTCTTGCAGGATCGCCCTTGGTGATGCACAGAAAAGATCTGATAGAATTCCTCCACCGGAACGTCTCCACCTCCTGCAAAGTTCATACATCCAAGAAGCTCGACTTCTACGACGTTCATCCCGAAACGGGCAAAATTACTTTACATTTCTCGGATGGTTCCAGCTCTGACACCGACGTGTTGGTGGGCGCAGACGGCATTCGTTCTGCAACACGCAAAACCATGTATCGGAGGCTCGCTTCACTGATATCTGACGATGACTCCAGAAAGAGATTATTGGAGTATAGTGATCCTATCTGGACCGGTATCCTAGTTTATAGGAATCTAGTGCCGATCGAGAAGCTTGCGAAAGAGTATCCCGATGTCAAGGTGCCCACCGATCTGATTGTCGTAAGTCAGGGTGGTTTATACCGATAAAACACTGACATCTGTATTCAGCACTGCGGAAAGAACAAAGTAAGGGGGGGCAGCAAAACTCTGCGTTCCGGGTGACTGACGAATACATGCAATCGCAGCAAGTCGTCACGTATCCTGTCTCCCAAGGGAAATTGATCAATGTCGTCATTATCTGTTACGATCCTGATGCGTTCGGAACATTATTCGAAGGGCACTGGGTGACGGATGTTTCAGAAAAGGAGGTTTTAGACCTGTTTGAAGATTGGGAGCCTCACGCCAAAGCTTTAGTAAAGGTATCTGACACTGTCCTAGTCGCTTTCTTCTTCGTTCCCTCACGCCATAGTAGTGCTTCGAGAAACCGTCGAGATGGGCGTTGCATTCCCTCCAGCCACTACCTCATTACGTGGACGACAGAGTTGTTTTGATCGGAGACGCGGTAAGCTGCATCCTAGTGAATGTTAACCCCGACAGTGGTCAAACGTACTACAGGCGCATGCTATGGAACCGCACCTCGGAGCGGGCGCAGGGCAAGGAATAGAAGTAGGTGTTCCCTAAAGCTGCTTCCGAACCGATTCACTGGTACCCAACAGGACACGTTTGTGCTGGCCCGTTTACTGGCGCACGAATCGACGCACCGCGGAAACGTGGCTGATGCACTCAAGGTCTACGAACAAGTCCGTTTGCCGTTTGCAAACGGGGTTCTGGAGGCAACACAGACGATGGGTCGCTATTATTGCTTGCATTTGCAGCGCCAGGCGGACGGTTCTGTGCCCGTTTACGCCAACAGCGCAGAGGAGCTCGAGTTTGTGCGCAAGTCGATCGAGAAGGCATGGAAATGGCAAGATAAAAGTGTGATGGGGATATGGGAGGAGGCAGAAGAGCGCTGGCGCGGGGTGAGTGGTGGAAATAGCCAGTGATAGGAAGTAGCACATCTACCACAGTCACTGCGCCTTGAAAGAAGAGTCAGCTCGACGGTTTGAATCGTGATCAAAAGTCGAAGAAGGTCATATTCCTACTTGGCTTCGGCCCGGTGATCACAGACAGCTGATAAGGCGACGCTCTCATATTCGTAGCTGTAAATGACTCTGCAGGATATGTTCATGGAGACTTGCGGGTATCATATTGACGACAAGGAGAAAGGACCAAGTTAGAAACCGTCACACTAGATAGTAGACATGGCGAAATGTGCCAACGAGCATGTCCCACCCGGTCACCGGGCTTGTACATACCCGTCAGTCTTCGAATGTAGACAATTGGATGCGGTGTATGAAACCATGCAACCAGGGTGTTACGGTTCGTAACTCATACTCGCCAGATTGTTTTGGCTTCCAATCGATTGATTTTGAACGGTGTATGTCATGAATAGACGGATCATCAACAATGATGATGTGTTCGAGTATGAGGTCGATAGTGGGTCCCAGATGAGGGGACGGAAGTCTTGAGTCCTTAGATAGGTATCATCGATTGTGTTCGACAACATGTTACATATGCGAAAGTAACGACGCGGGCGCGATGAAAGGGGCATAGGAACCAAGAAGGGTACCGAAATCCGAGACGGCTTCCCCATGTCACGTGATCGTTTTCTACATCCCCATAAACCTATTCCCTAAAGGGCCCAGTAATTTATACTAATTTTCTTCATGACGTGTAATTGTCAACAATCATAGTTTCGATTGATATTACATGGTTGTATAGACATTCATGGGCAGCGTGGGCAATGGTCAACAGAGCGAAAAAAAAACATTGAATTTTAGCACATGGCTAAAAGTAACAAGTAATAAAAAGACAGATGCGTGCGCGTCGTGACAAAAATTGTTCCAACCTCGAGACGGAATCCAAACAGTCGGAGAGCGTTTAGGGAACGTATGGGAAGCAAGGACGAGACATTCCGTCGAAACTCCATCTACAAGTCTAATCCATTTACTGTCTTGCTTTGGCAGCCATCTAACATCAACCAGTGTCAGGGATCCTAGGTAGTGAGAAAATATAACTGAAAACGAACCAAGTTGAGGGCGGAGCCAGCCTTGAACCACTCAATCTGACCCTCGTTGAACGAGTGCGCGAGGGGAAATTCCTGGACGATGCGACGTCAATGTTAAGTTCACAACACATCACATCGTACTCACATCTTTTGTACCATCGGTGTGCTTGACAACGAGGGTCAAGTTCTTTCCAGGGGCAAACGATTCGAGACCAAGAATGTCCACCTTGTCGTGGGGTTGGACTTTGTCGTAGTCCTCAGGGTTGACAAACGTCAGAGCAAGCATACCCTGCTTCTTCAAATTGGTCTCGTGGATACGGGCAAAGGAGCGGACAATGATTGCAAGACCACCAAGATAACGGGGCTCAAGAGCAGCGTGTTCACGGGAAGAGCCTTCACCATAGTTGTGGTCACCAATGACGACCCACTTGATGCCATGGTCACGGTAGTAAGCAGCAGTTTGAGGGACACCGCCGTACTCCCCAGTAACCAAGTTCTTGATCTTGTTTGCTTCGCCATTATCAGCGTTAATGGCACCGATCAAGCAGTTTTCTGGCATAGATGAGAGCATATCCTTACCAAGACCAAAAGTCTGACTCACGGGAGATGTTCTGGAGATGTCCACGATACTTGAGCCAGGGGCCACCAGCACTAATGTGATCCGTTGCTGTCAAGAAACCATCAGATTTACCTAATGTCAACCGCGAGAACATTACTTACTGCACTTGCCCTTAACCTTGATCAGGACAGGGAGGCTTGTGGGAGTGCTTCCGTCCCAGGGCTGGAAGGGCTGCAGAAGCTGAAGGCGGTCACTCGTGGGACTGACAGCGACAGCAACGGCTGCACGGTCGGCAGGGGGAGGTTGGAAGGTGTCCTGACCAGGGTCGTAGCCACGGGCAGGAAGCTCATTGCCAGAGGGGTCCGAGAACTTGAAGGTCTTGCCATCAGCGCCAGTGAGGGTATCCGTGACGGGGTTGAAGGTAAGATCACCAGCAAAGGCCATTGCAGTCACGACATCAGGAGAGGCGACGAAAGCGTGCGTAGCAGGGTTGGCATCATTGCGACCAGTGAAGTTGCGGTTGTAGGAGGTAATGACTTGGTAGAGTTAGAAGACTTCTGCAGCGGCCAAGAAAGGGGACTTACTCGAGTTCACATCGCCCTTCTTGACGTCCTGTCTGTCCCACTGACCAATGCAAGGACCACAGGCATTAGCAAGAACAACACCACCGACGCTCTCGAAAACGCCAATTTGACCATCACGCTCAATTGTGGCACGAATCTGCTCGGAACCAGGGGTAATAGTGAACTTGCTCTTGGTCTGAAGACCATGTGCCTGGGCCTCCTTGGCAATCGAAGCCGAGCGAGACATGTCCTCATAAGAAGAGTTGGTGCAGGAACCGATGAGAGCGACCTTAAGCTCCTGAGGCCAGTTGTTCTTCTTGACCTCCTCAGCAAACTTGGAGAGAGGGGTGGCAAGATCGGGAGTGAAGGGACCGTTGATGTGGGGCTCGAGTTCGGACAAGTTCTGTTTATCAATGATTAAAACATATCCTCTGCGTCGAGAGAACACATACGATTTCAATGACCTGGTCGTACTCAGCACCCTCATCGGCCTTCAGGTTGTGAGAGAAGCGCTGAGCATATTGAGCGATTTCGGAACGCTTGGTTGCGTTCAGGTAGTCGGTCATGCGGTGGTTGAATGGGAAGAGCGAGGTAGTAGCACCAATTTCAGCACCCATGTTGCAAATAGTAGCCATGCCCGTGCAGGAAAGCGACTCGACACCAGAACCGGTGTACTCGACGATTGCACCAGTTCCACCCTTCACAGTGAGGATACCAGCAACCTTGAGGATCACATCTTCAATGCCACGTGATTAGCCAGATAAACGCATAAAAGCTAATGGAGCCAATCCAACCTTTGGGAGTCGTCCAGCCGCCAATCTTGCCAGTCAAATTGACACCAATAACCTTGGGGCACTTGAGCTCCCAAGGGATGTCGGCCATGACATCGACTGCATCAGCACCACCAACACCACAGGCCACCATTCCGAGACCACCCGCATTGGGAGTGTGAGAATCGGTACCAATCATGAGACCACCGGGGAAAGCGTAGTTCTCCAGAATGATCTGATGGATGATTCCAGAGCCAGGCTTCCAGAAACCAAGACCATACTACCATTGCCAACATCTCAGAGGAGCCGTAGCTGGATCGAAAGGAATCCACGCACCTTGGCTGTAGCAGTTGCCAAGAAATCGTATACTTCCTTGTTAATGTCGATGGCACGCGCCAAATCCTTGACACCACCGATTTGAGCCTCGATCAAATGGTCGCAGTGAACCGTCGTCGGGACGGCAGCAGTGTCCATGCCCGCCGACATGAATTGCAAGAGCGCCATCTGCGTTACGTAAACATATGTTGAGTGATCAAGCGGAACAAGAGCGCACTTGGGCGGTTGCATCCTGACAAGCGACACGCTAAAACCACGTCATCAGCACCACATCCATCAAAACGTAAAAAGCAACATACGTCGGGGCGAAGTTTAAGGTAGCTCACGCCTCGAACGAGATCCTGGTTATGAGGGTCGTCCAAATGACCATAGACGATCTTCTCCGACAAAGTCAATGGGCGGCGCAACCTAACGACCTGTCAGCGGGGGACGTGGCACATAGGGCAGTAGCCACCTTTCGCGGACAATGGCGAGGTTGTCCTCGATGCGTTGATAGTTTATGTACGCATTCTTTTCGAGGAGGGACATGGGGACCTTGGTATCGCCGATGCGTGGGGCGACGGTGGCCATCCCAGCGGCGAAACGGCGCACAGCGCGCATGGCATCACGGGCTCTCGGAGTAAGGCTGAGCATCGTCGGGGAAGCGTCGACGACGACAGAAACAAGTTACGATGAAGAATGAGCCAGAGCTACAGGAAGAGGAAAAAGTAACGATTCCGGCTATTTCCGCCCGACAGACCCGTTTTATATAAACAAGCCTTGTGATTGAATTTACCGGCACAGCCAATCGCCTTTCTTTGTTTATAAATGCTATCTCCGCTTCGTCCGATTATACTTGCCGGATTCGGCATCCTCTGCCTTCCGGTCGGCCGCTCTGTTTCCGATGACGCACAACTGCTACCCACAGTGGGAGCAACATACCGCTTAGCGCGCTTCTATTCACCCAACAACCATGTAATACTGAGAAGCGCCGACGACGTACGCCGGTGTCTCCAAGTTAAAGCGATCACATGCTGACGGACGCATACCCGAAACTCGTGCCCTCCAATCCTCGTGCTATCAGGGTAAAGTGCTGGGCCGCCTCCCTAGTCCTCTTTGGCGACCTCGATCTGCAACCAACCAATACGTCAGCGGAATCCCACAGATCGGATCAAGCAACTTGCCCAATCACGGCCTTGACAAATGCCCGCTTGGCCTCCGGAGTGGCTTTTGACTGCACGAAATCCTCCTGGAACGACACGTCGGTGAGTGCGAACAACCAGCACATCATCACTTACCGTAAAGAGTATCTCATTCATCCATCCCCGCGTTTCAGATGGGTACTTGGACGCAATCATGGACAGCAACTCGATGAGATTCTGAGTCGCCGACCTCGGGGCTACACCCGCGAACCCGGAGAGAACAGCACGAAGTATCGGCCGACCATGCACTTGAAAGAGAATCATACTAGCTTCTCCGAGGACATCGCTTCCCGCAGTGCGCCGAATGAGCGTTTCCTAACAAGGTTATCGCTAAACCCAGTACCCTAGAGACGGAAGGATCTTCCACTCACCAGGAACGTACATGTAGCAACTAGCGAATAACGCTCTTGAAGCGACAGTGAACTGACAGCGCACTGCATTAGCGCATCCAGGGCTCCGGGCGGTAGATTATAGAACACTGCCACAAAGTGCTTCGCCACCTGTGCCCCCCTTGATAAACGACAAGAAAGGTCCGATCAATAGAAGGAACTCACGCTGTCCAAACAGCCAAAGAATGCCTGTACGATATCAGGGTTCTAAAACGCGTCAGTACCAGTACTGGCTATCATTGGGGATTTCTCTCACAGATTCCATGACACCTGGTTGGCTAAGCATCGATAACGACGTCTGTAAGAGGACAGGCAATATATTCGAGACGACCGTCATCCCCTCGAGGTTTGGTGGTGACTTCAGCGTCAAGTTTGTAAACATGATAGGTGGGTCCAGTTGAATGACTAGCATATTTGCTAGTGAAAGCCACACAGCTGTGAGCTGCCTTTGAGACGCAGCACATATTAGCCCCAGAAGCGGACCTGGTGGCAGAGACAATAACGTGATGTCACTTGGCAAGGAAGTAATAGAACGCAAAAACTCGCTCAACGCCTGCACGTCGCACGCCGTCAACCCACCTCCATTCATACCAAGAAGACAGTGACTTACGTCTGATACGCTTGCATCCGTCGACCAGAACTCGAACGCTTTGCTCACCGCAGCAAACAGGCTTTCTCGGAGTTTGACCATCCTATAATCGTCACGAGCCCGCTGCAACCGTTCCGCTTCCGCACGTTCTGCGGGCGTCTCATCAATGATGAGTAACGAGTCCGCAGTGCGCGTTAGCCCCTTTGCCACTCCAGACAGCGTTTGGAGTTGAGCGATGGCTACAGCACGCGCTTCTTCGGGCAACTAGAAAAGAAATCAGGCCAACATGCAACAATGTCAATAATGACGTACCCGCGATGAGGATCGTAAAGCTTGCTCTAGTTTCTCGATCACGGGGCTCACGATAGCGAGCACAGGCGGAATCTCCTCTTCGGGTGGGAGCGCCTGAATGACGCTCGCTATCGATTGCAAAACTTTGCTTTTCTCCGTTTCCTAAGGTAGAACGCTGAAAAGGGGACGACATGTGAGATCATGACATTACTTACAGGAATACCAGTCAATCCAGCGTGCAACTCTGCAAATGCACCAATGTGTGGCGCAAGGGCCGCTCGATTGGCATCGCAAAGGTCCCGCAAAGCATTTGCAGCGGGTAGACAAAGTGACGGCTCGGGTAGGGCAGCAACTACGTACGAAATGACGTTCATGAGAAGAGAAGGCGACGTTGTAGGTATGCTCGTGATAGATTCTGTCGTGAACCATGTCGCATACGTACCTTTTTGTACCTATATCAGCCCCACTTTGCGAAGCAAGCTCGAAGCGCAGCTCACCAGCAAGGCTAAGCGTAGTGCGCCGTATCCTGTCTTGACCGGCAGTTGGCAGGCGTCCCAGTACGTCCGGCCCAAATAACCGAGCGATGAATTGATTGTACTCGAGGGGGACTGCCTCCTGAACTGACATGATGCAATGCAAGGTAGCTTCTATTTCCTAAGAGAAGATCAAACCAAACCAAAAACCAGCGAAGCATCGTCCTACCTCCCATCCACTCGATTCGGGACTGTTTGCGAGGCGTTCCTGGATATCGTTCAAGTAATAACCCATCATGTCATTCCGGAGAATATAGTATCTGAGAAAAACAGTCAACTGTGTCGACGGCCTCGATTCCGTACACATACGCATTAATAAGTGTGTCGCCCACGTCCCGCCGATAACTGAAATCCATGAACAGGCTTGTACGTGAAAGGAGGAAAACTCCACTGACACCTGAAACTTGTCCACCTGATCTATCCCGTACGAAACCAACGTTAGCGGGGTCTGTCATCCAAATCTCAACCAGCCCACCTTTTGGCCACCCGCTCAGTATGTTCTGAGGTGGCCATGCAACCTTTCTCCTCAAGATCTTCACAAGCTCGACATACACAGCATTCACTAATGCCAACCTGTTGCTTTCTTCCACATCTGGAGGCGGTGCGCTACCCGTCTCATCATCCCTTTCATCGTACTCCACACTCCAGAGCGACTCTTGGAAGAGGTACCAAAACCCAAGTGTCATCTCGCTCTCTTCTTCGTCGATACCGAAGTAGCCAGGCAAACCACTATAACCGAGTAACAAGCGGAGAAAACTCTGTATGAGCTGCGATCGTGTGTGTGGAGAACCAGCTACAGGCTGTTGTGAGGTGATGTTGGTAGCAAAATACGTATTGGAGTGGTCGCCGAGAGTTACAATAAGCTTGCATAGAAAATGGGATAATTCCGTGGCTTCTCCAGCTGCGATTCTATATCTGAGGGGTGCCACATGGCATCAGTGAGGAGGAGCAACGCACATGATGTACTGGACTGCAGGATTTGAGGACCCCACGTATCAACCCAAACGAGCAGTGGAAACGTGAGAGACATGACACCGGCACCACCAGCTAAGGAGGAGCGCGTCATAATTTCTTGCAGCGCGTCCGATGCGGAAGAGAAAACTTCAGGGCCCGTGTTGGTCTCCGAAGCGGGAGGGGTCAATAACGAGATTAACATTGGGATCAGTGGGGTAATGTCGCTGTCATGGACATCAGAAAGAAAGCCGACCGCTTCAATAACGAGACACTTACTTTGCACGAAGGATGGACATCCATGCTTGTAGACATTTGAGAGCCGAGTCCAACTCACGAGCAGATACTTGACTTTGGGGTTGAGTAATTATCGCAACGACAGCTCGTACGACGAGTGGAGCAGCGTCGAGGAGAGTCTGTTGCATTTGCATTCTGGCTCAGACGTTGAGCAAGGATGAGAGGAGAAGGAAGCTGTGAGATGATTACTTGCTCGAGCCAATCAAGTCAGCCGTCTCGACCTCCTCCGCAACGATGGATAGGAAATCCAGCAGACTCGTTGTAGGCGTACCACGGCTGGACAAGAATTCGACTGTCGTCACGATCCAATCTGGCCATATTGACGGAGAACCGGGAGCGATTTTCAGCGCCAGCGACGTAATCTAAACAGGTTCGTCAGATAGACAACGGTACGTCAACATCTGAGCACTTTACGGCCACAAATAGTTTCCGAAGTATGATCTTGTTCTTTCCCGATATGATCGAATGGGATGTGAGCTCGAGCACCAAATCACGTAGCGCAGCAGCGTTGTCGGACGGAAAGGAGTCCCTGGCATGTGTCAGTCGCCGCAGTTGGCGTGCATGATGAAAGAGGTACCAATCCCTGGCAATTTTGACCTGAACAGTGTGTGCGCCGAAGAACTGGACGTTGGCATCGTGGTGGTCGAGGAAAGGGATGACCAAGCCCCACGCCTCGTATCGCTTTTGAATATCGAAGAGTTCCTGTTGAAGACGGCGTTGCGTGTCCGAAGAGCCAGCAGCTGCAGGGGAGTAGGCTTGTTGTATGAGCTACGAATTTAGTTGTATCAGACGAGGCAGTCAAGGTAGATCGCTCTTGGGTGTACCTGGGCTGCTTGGACGACGTCGAACTGAGGCAACGTTGGGAGGAAACTCGGGTTTGCCATCGACAACGAAGAAGCGGAGAACAAAGCGTCAGCGGCGATGCCCATTGATACTTACTTCGATCGTCTCACCACGCGGAACAACGAACACAAAGGGCTGAAGGTAAGTATACCCCGTTCTTTACTCAAGCTAACGTTGCCATGTCGAACAACACATGCGCGTACATTAATATTGTTGCCCAACGACGTGCACGAAAGAGTTTCTTCATTATTAGTAGACATCATCCAACCGAACAGCGCTTAGAGCTACTGGTGAGCAAACGTGTATCATGATCTTTTGTGATATACAGAATCCATGTTCGCCAATTCTGAATACCGTGAGTTTCATGACAGAGTCCGAACTGACGACTGGGCAGAACGTCACCTATAATCAATTGGTGAGTACCCGAACTACACTGATAACCTATTCTTGTAATCCTACCTATGGTGAAATTGTGTTCTCTCACTGTCAGGCCGGGAACGATATTTTAGTACCTTATCTTCAAATCCTTCATTGATTTGGTGTGGGGAAATGCATTGATGTGTCAAGCCACCTGCAAGAACTATTGGTTTGTAAATTCATCCTAAGATTATGCGAGGGGTCTGTAACGTCGGGGTAATGACTTTCTTATCCATTCCTTCTTTCCTATGACAAGGTCCATGCAGGAACCACGTATCATCATCGGTGAATGTCACGTCGTCTACCCTGACGTCGAAGGAGGAATGGACGAGGTTGAAGGTCATCATAGACAAGGTACGGTGTCGTTGTCCATGTTGGCGTAAACAGGCGACTGGGCCTGGGGCCTGAAATGATTATGCCCTTTTCATTTCTTGCAAACACTTCTTCCTCGCTGGTGATATTACGAGTATGTATTCAACCCAAAGCCTTGTCTTCCAATTGGCTCGGCTCCTACTCTGCGCGTCATCATAGGCTGCTGCTCGTTACTTAACCATCATATCGAAGTTCGTCATAAATTCCTGGTGGAAACGCTCAGATACATCAACTCGACAGGCCGCTTCAAAGCAACACATGGTAATCTCTCCCCTCCGAGAGCCGCAGAGCCCCTAAGCCCCGACAGATAACTCAGCTCGCACGCCAACTGCTGCCCACCAAACAGCCCACATAAGACCAGGCCCCCCATAAAACAACGCGTGTCTTAAAAAACCGCCCAGTTCCTTAATCTCTACCCTGCCATACCATGCCCCACACAACTACCCCACATACAATAGATACCAGAACACCTGTAATGTCTACCATGGGGCTACACCCCAGAGGACAATAAACGCGGGAAAAAAAAAACTATTCTGAGGTTTTGAGTCTCGAAACATTGACACTGACAAAGAAGAAGTGGAATCGAGTTGAACATTTCATGATTCGCTACCTCGACTCCCATCCTATGCACTACGTATCCTCAAAAATTGGACCCAACCGTCTTAACATCCATCTGTCGTGGCCTTTCAAAATTACCACCCCATCTACAACATCCGGAGGCCGGTTGATCCCCACAGTATTGATATACGCTGGGTATCGCGCCACTTTTTCAGCGCCTGCCCAATCAAAATCAATGAACCTGAAATCCATCTCGTCAGTTTCGGACACCATGACATTCACATCACGAATGTCTCCATGCACATAGCCAGCCTCGTGGAACTTTTTCAACGTCTTTTCCATGGATCCGTAAACAGCTTGCGACAGAGGTCGCCCGGATTTCGCCGCATCCGCGAGGGTTTGATAACCAATCAGAGCATCTTGAACAACCATAATGAACTCGCCCACAAGCGGTGTGCAACTTCGCAAGCCTGGGGCATGCTTCTTGTCTGCCATGAACCGATGAGCATCCTCCGAGTAGGTATGGCAGAATTTAATGCATATTTGCTCATGACTGCCGAGTTCGGTTCCGAAAAAGATGAGCCCGCTCTCGTCAATGTGCCCATCGTATTTGAATTTTATATCTTCGCCATCTCGTTTGTAGCTTGTTGGATATGGGAAAAGCGTAGCAGTTTTAAGATCAAAACCAGTCCTAATATTGGAGGGAGGCGCAGGCTTGGATGTATTTGGCTCCTTCAACTCCTGGTAGTATTTCTTAAGCGTGCCGACCGCTTTCTGAAACGCTGCCAGATGATGCATCAGACTTTTCTGCTCAATACTCTCCCCTTTGTGAAAATGGAACTCGGCCAATGTAATGTCGGATACAACCGGTTGGAAGTTCCACGCCGCACCCGAGAAGGCGATCGTTGATTCTGTGCAACCAACAATCAGCTCATCAAATAAGAAGATAAATGATACATCACAGCCACTAACCTGCAACCACCACCAAAAGGCACGGAAGGCATGAGTTCGCATACATGGGAGCCGTACCTCTCGTTGTCTCCAAATAATATGCGATCGTCTGGTTGCGCGCTTCTTCTAAGGAGCATGCATTCTTCACCTCCAGAATCACACAGCAGTGACCATTCTCCCAAATACAACCGTCCATCTGATAATTTCCAATATGACAGCTCTGGTCGCGCAAGCCTATCCCGCAGTGCGTCTTGAGTATTTCGACGAAATAGGTTTCACGTTGTTTTCCGGTACCGTGGTAATCTGTCATCTCTTCTGCAAGCTCTTTGATGAGGTTGTTGTCTTCGTGTGTGATGTCGATGGTCTCGCAGTCCTTCTTAAACTCCTCATATACGGGATGGAGTAGCCCGAGAGGTATGGTATCTTCTTGGTAACGAAGGCGACCACACGCCACCGCATATTTCTGCCTTTGTCGGTTTCCGAAATCCTGCGATTTGGCTATGGTAGATGGGCTTTGCCCTCTGATATTGACACCATCCACAAAGTACTGGCGTAATTTTCCGACCGTATCTAAGGGCTGTTTATGAGCTGATGGCGGTTGCTTAGATGCGTTTAGGATGTGGCTGAGTCTCAGTTGCGTGATGAAGGGCTTACTTACCTCGATCGCTTTTATAGACAGCAGCAACGACACGTGCACGCCCAGAGAAAGGAACATCATCGAAACACTCTTTCAGTTGAATGTCTTTTTCGATAAACTGGCCCTCTTTTTTTCCACCCAAAGTTTCCTGGAGTTCGTCGTCTGAGCAGGAGATCTTGTAAATGGCCAGCTGCGCTTCTGATACATCTTTAAACCCATTATGACTCTGCTTGATCGCGTGCTTGAGGGTACTGATGCGGTCAAGCTTTGAGCACAGTATGGCAAAGAACTCCACAGGATCTGCTCCTCGTTCCCAGCACAGGATGTCCAAATGTGGGATATCTGGATATCAAATAAGGAACGTGAATGGGAACGTAAATGATAAATGCCATATACCGATGATGAGGTTGAGAGTGGATTCCGGTGGTTGCGTTTGAAAAACCTGCAATAGCGATTGCCAGAAATTCAATTCTTCACCGAGCATGGATATAGAGAGTGCTCCGAGAGGCTGTTCAATGGACTCTTCGAGAGAGATTTGAATAGCATCTGGAACCTTGTAGACGGACAACGAGACCAAGTCATACTGAGCAAGAGAGGGGGTGTCGGCAACGATGAGCTTTAAGAGATCGATGACTTTGGCATTGGATGAGACATCCACTATGCTCTCCTGATCCAAATACTGTTCGCGAACCCAGTAGGAAAGCGACCATTGAGAGTTGGCCATGGTGGTGACATTGAAGCGCCACCGGCGTCTTCTTCACTCACGTGATCCCACTCACACTACAATGGGCGCCACAATCATAATGGTATGCCCACACGGACTCACCAAGTCATGTCTGCGACGACTGAGCCAAGTTCTGGTCCTGCATATATCAACGTATTCCGGTCGGGGCACGATAAATGTAAGTAGTAGTACATGCAAAGAGTTACTTTTCGTCAAAAAGAAAACCATCCAACATTCCAAGGCTAGGCGTACTGCATCAATCGATCAGGCTCCGACTCGCTGTAAAGACGTACCTAGTTCATTCGCCCGCCCCTCAGGCTTCCGTCCCTAACGCCCGGCACCCTTCGGGCCTTCTTGGGCCTTACACATCTCATCCACTTTATGGTCTTTCATATACCCCCTCGTCCCACCGTACCTCGTCTTCACCTCCGCCCCACCGGGCACGTCATACGGCTCATCCTCTCTGATCGTTTGATACGCCTTGGTCCCCGCGCCAGCGCGGCTCCAGGACCCCGTAGGCGGGTCGTACGCACTTTCCGCAGCGTCAGAGGCCGGATCGACCTTGAACACAGAGTCGGCAGGTGGAGGCGTATCGTCGTCATCCACAAAGTAGTTTTCCGTGCCGTGCGAGACGGGATTGGAATTGGGCTGACGTGGCGCGGTCTCGGCAGAAAGGCTCTGGTGCACGTTGCGGACCCCGAGGCGTGAGATGAACAGTCGACGGAGTGGGATGGTCGCTGGAAACATGGTATAGTATCTGTATGTCTGCGTTGGCGTTTATTGGAGCGTGAGCCTGGAATGGATTGGTGGTGAGTTGTGTGAATAGGAGGTCAAGGTCAAATGACATCATAACACTATTCTTACCTCACGTCATCAGGATTCGCCCTGCATAAATGTTGTTGACCATGTCCACACCTTGGTCGGTCTCCTCTTGGTCCCATCGGAGGCTTGATTGGTCAGTCTCTTATCTGCTCGCTCAATTTATTCTACAGAGACAGACATGTATAAGCACCATGGAGCTGGCACTGTATGCAAGAATATCGTCACCACTTCCAAGTGGAAACAGGTGTTCCAACTGAAGCTTCCTCGATATGGATATCGTGGGGTACAGCAAGTAGACGACTGCGCATCTTCTTTCTTTTATGCCACTACCTGGCCGAGCATGTTTCGCTGCCCGTAGTTGAGGAATAAAATGACGGGGAGCCTTGATAAAAAGTCTGAAGAGTCGAGCGGAGTGCAAGCGACGCTTGCGCAGAACAAGTTACTATTTTTGGCCCCGATGACTCGAGAAATGGTGAGCACCAGGGAAAATGTGTCGGAGTGAATTGCTGACGAGTGACTGACAGAAGCTAAACCGATCACACTAGTCGACACTTCAAGTTACTTGTAAGAATTCGATTAGTTTCCTCGTCGATGGGAAGCACGTCGTACGACTCGGAACAAGATATTCATCATCCGAGATTGGAAGACGGAAAGTTGGGAGGCCGATGAATGTGGAAAGTATGATTTTCAACATCGCGGTTTCACGAGATGGACAGTGGCTCGTACAATGGATGGGTGGCTGTGTGGCGCACAAGGTCATCGAGTTCGAAGCATAGGATTGGGTGCGTGCGGCGGACATTTCATTGGACGGGCGAAGAATAGCCAGTGGATCCGACGATTTTGCAGCCAGCGTCTGGTCGCTCTTTAGCGGCGAAAATACTCCCGACGGTCTTCGCGCCGAGTCGTCGCCGCCACCTTGATTTTCGTGCACCTTTATGCCCCGTCAAACCTCTTCGTCTCTGAGTTTTGCTTCAGGCCTCATTCATGCATTACGAGCCTACCGTTCTGCATGCTACATACAACACCAAGAGAGAATTAGCCCAGAGCACAGATAGCCCCAAGGCAAACGAACGTGCACTTTGATGAGATCTCGTATTTGGTCCATGGCAGACGTCTCTGAGCCGACCAGTCTAAACGTCTACAGTCTTGCCTCTTGGAAAGGCATCCATGCAAAGCAAGCGCAACGGCACAGAGGTATAGCGTAGCGCCCAATGTTCGTTGAACAACTATCTGGCATGTCAGTCCGCGTATCCAAGAGACGAGAACGATAACGGACACAGATCGGCTACGACTCCCTCCCGCCCAGGAGCTCTCCCCGAATTCCTTGTCCAACTAATCCGTAAGCTCGATATCAGTCGGCACCACGTCCTTGTCCAGTCCACCCGTCCCGGGTCACTTTCGTCTCCGAACCGATGTCCATGTTCATGTCAGCGCGCTTCAGTGCAGCGCAGTACGTGACCGTCGACGACGTTACCCCCGTCTGCAAACGCGTGAATTTCACAGCCCATGCCGCCTTTCCTTGCATGATGGTGATAGTTAGGATCGTCAGATCCGATTCAAGGTCTTCTAGCGCGTCGAGGACATAAAAGGGTACGCTGCGAGGAAACTAGAGCGATGCATCCAGTCTCGCCAACATCACCTCAAGGATGAAATGAACGTAGTGACTTACCAGGGGGAGGTACAGGCGACTTTTTCCCTCTCTTTTTCTTTGCCGGCCCTAGCTACCTCGAGTTTCACCCCGGCGACCACCTCTGTTCTCTGTGTGTCCTGGACGTGAGGGACGACGTCCGTCTCGAGCACGGTGGGTCGGTAGTTACTAGTTTTCTCTCGAGCAACCATCGAGACGGATTACGGAGTGTGACGACTTGATTTCTCTTTTCTTGTTGGAAAGGCCTGCCTTATAGCCTATGTAAACTAGTCCCAGCGATCTCAGCGAGAACAACGACACCTTCTACTACATTAATATTACACCCCTCACAATCATGTACCAATAGAACTCGGCACAATTCTTGACACTCCCCACCGTCGCCCTGAAGGCATCCCAACTCGAAAACAAAGTCCCAATGCCCACGATTTCCAACACCGCCGCCCAATTCTCGACACCCAACGCACAAAATCCGTTGCTCACATAACACTCCGCATGCGACGCAAATGCGGTGTCTTCCAGCGCCCCACACGTCGTCGGCAAAGGGTTCGTTGCCGCCTCGACGAGCGCGAGTTGGAGGCAGTGCATGGCCGCCATCATCCACTCTTTTCCGCGTGCGTTGAACAAGTCACTTGCATTGGAAAACTTGTTGCAATAGTATTGACCGTAGCCGATGGGGTATCCGGAAGGTCCACAGTGGTATCTAGACTCGAGGCAGTCGGCGTAGAAGCTACACTGGTCCAAGGGTGGATTCGAACACGAGGGGTTCGTCGAAGGTGGACCTGGCTGTTCTTGGGCCAGTACGCCGGCGGATAATCCCAAGATGAGAGGGACAGAGAAGAGCCTGATAGCCTGTTAGTTGACGTAGACTCAAACAATCATACTATTCACCACATCCAACTGATGAGCATTTGGCGAGAGTGTGGTACAGATACTGGAGCACTCCTAGCGTCTATGCCAAAGTGTGAACATACTCACGATCCACGTTGTCAACCAGCATGCCAGCATGATTTCCGGCAGACGGCACAACGAGGTTTCCCGGAGACGATGGCACGTGCTATCATACTTGCACTTCTTTTCCCACTGCAGCTCAGTCAGTGGACTTCGGCCTAGTCATTCGGTGAGAGCAGGGACCGCACAGGTTGGATCTCTGTGTGGCACCGCAGGGGAACGACAAAGTCAGTCTAGACCGACGAAAGTGGTCAGATGCGCCTGCGCCGGCTCGAGGAGGAGAGCATACCCCTTGCGGTCACTCCTGGTTATCCAACCAACCCCCATTCCCTCCCTCGTTCTCCCATTTAAGCAACCAGCGTTGCGGAGGGTCATCGCGATTGCGATTTACTCCCTCTGTCTAGTGCTGCTGGTAGTTCCCTAAACGCCTCTGAGGTAGGCTGGCGGTCGGGGTAGCGGTGCCCCCTGACGAGAGCTTTTGCAGGCTCGAAACCGCTGCCTATCCCGTTCCCCTTTCCTGTCCACTCCTGTCCTGCGCTGAGCACGGCCGATCCTATTGCACGGTCCAAATCCTAGGAGATGGACGACTGGCAGACAGTACATACAGATCGTAATTACCTCAGTTCCCTCTCTCGTACACTGACTAACAACTAGGTATGCTTCGCATACCTAGTTTCGCAACTTGCCAAACATCTCTCTCGAGTCTGCGCTCCGATTTTCACTTCTCTATACACGGCCAAAGTTTCCTCGTTTCTCGCTTCAGCCTCACTTACTTTATAGTCAGGTTGCCTTGTACACCTTTCCAAGTGGAGACGAACAATCTTCTTACACTTGGCAACCCCCGCTTCCATGTTCCAAATTCACGAGACCCTTGAATGAGGACTGGAACGGCAGGATGCCCTCGCCTGGAGGTACACCACCTGGACAATTGAGAAAACGACGGTCGAACTACATCCAGCTGGCATATAAGAGGAGCACCCATGGACGACTTCCACTTCGTGCAGCCCTTGGTCGACGATCGTAAGGGCCTGGGAACCAAAGCTTTCTCTTCAAAAGTCTGCACGTAAATAAAGACGCAAGTTCACCCCAATCCCTTGTGATGTGATGATAACGTACGTTGGATGTTTGATCATAGATTGTACGACGAGGCAGTGCACAAAGCGGAGAAAACATCTAATTGATCTTGTGTAATATTCCGTAGCCCATTCAATCACTCCAGTCACCGGTGTCTTGAGTTCTCTCCGACTCTCATTTCGGTAACTTACACTCCAATGGTTTCTAGAGGAATATATATTTGATGCACCTGGTGGTAAAGGTTCCGCCAACAGCTCTCCGTTCTCTTTCTTACTTCTTTTATCATCTGCAAAACTATGTCCTCTTCCTCCCAGACCGCCCTAAATGACCTTTTCTTGAATAACTACGCATCTGGTATGCTCGTCGACACGCCCTAGTCACGTTAAAGATCGACAACAGATCATTATAGCCATTGTAATTACCGCTGTTGCATACGATTATGGTGCGCTATAACCTGTTCTCCCTATAACCGATGTTTAAGCGTGTCACCAGCCCTTACATTCTTCAAAGAGGTATGATCAGCTTGTGGTATTGTATACCTTCCTGATGATCCACGCAGATAGAATATATATGGGTCAACAGACAAACATGCTTTTGTTAAACAGACACTTTCCTGACAAATCCACGACAGTGCAAACCCTGGACTTGGGTATCAATTATATTCGTTTTCGTAAGTCCCGGATTTCGTGACATGTGTCAAGATGTTCAAGGGATCATAGGTTCGCTATTGTGGCCTTTGCTGCGTTATGTGAGCCTCGAATCATCCCTCGTCGCGGGACGCGCAATGACAACAATTCCGATCGTTAGGGTCAATAACCTTAGTATGTCTCCACGTGTTTCACACTCAGAACATGAAGCTCATGGAAACGGGACTCAAGTTGAAAGCAGCTTCTTTCCTGGCCCTATAAAGGTAACCATCCTTTTCTATTGACTGCTGGCGAATGCTCATGTCGAATTCTGTCCACAGACGTATGTATTGGATCTCCCCTCTCTGTCAGAGCACGTTGACGCGATTACTGACACGCACCGAACAGCTGTAAGATTTGCTCTCGGACTAAGTTATTTACCATATCTCTTTCAAGGTAAAATAGTCTGGATCGCCGGGAGTTGGGCATCTTTTCTTTTCTTTTGTTCTGCCGACCGTGAGTGTTCAGGTCGTTTGCGAACGGAACCTCTGAATGGCATGACGACAGTGATGATGTACCTCCGCGTGTGGGCAATGTACAATCGATCAAAACTGATCCTCGTGATTCTATCGGCGTTATTTGTGTTTCAGGTGGTCTCTCTCGCACTCACAATCGTCCTCACAAGCATCCCAGGGAAACTATCGAGTGCGTGAATCATCGAACGAGCGTTGTAGTGCTAAATCAGCTGATCACCACCACCCGGTTTGCTTTCTATCGCAGTGCTCTACAATCAAATACTGAGTTATTCATATTGTGTACCGAAAATTTCGGATTCCCTGGCTATTTGGTCGCAAATTATTGCCACCATTCTCCAAGTCGCTAACGGTGCAACAATATGTACTCTTGCAATCGTCAAATCTATGAGAGAGTTGCTACAGGCATACCGAAGGACAAAGCGATGGGAACTCAATCGGTATATGAATATGCTCATTCGGCAGGGCGTCATTTACTTCATCGCGTACGTCTCCATCACGTCATTCACCTCTCTCTGCCCTCCCCTTTTAATCCAAATTTCAAGGAAACGAAGCTAACGATGGTCGCACTAGGGTATCGACACCTCAGCTCTTCAATATGTTGGAAAATTTGAATGTGTTTCCGGCAGTGGGTTGGCAGAGTGTGTTGGTGTACGTCGTCGAAAACCTGCCGTTTTTTATCTTGGCCCCTCGATTCGTCATCAGCATGCGGGAACTGTACGCACGGGATGTGCGGGGAGGAGGTATCGATAGCGCGTTTGGTTTGTCGGTTTCTCGCACTGGTGTCGAATCGGCGATCATGTTCGCGGACATCGGGCAGAACAGCCCTGAGGTCGCCGACTCGGAAATACAAATGGAGGTAATGGAGAGCTAGTCAGATCGGACCGTATGAGGTCGTCTTTTCTCGATACGAGTAGCTAGTCTTCGTTCAATCTGGCTACTTATCGCGTGTCATTCGATGCCTGGAGGTTGCGTAACTCTGCGCGAAAGAGTAATCTGAAGGTGTCACTATTTTGTTGAACGACTAGCACGAATCCGACTCGAAGCCTTGCTAGACTTATGTAGCCATGTACTAGTTACTAGTCAACATCACCTTGCTTGACAGGCACCCCGACAATTCATAGCTCCTGTCTTACCGGATTTTGCCGATTATTTATTTATGTTTGATATTATTAGGTAATTCGACCGGCTATCGCGCATATTGTCGTCCCTTTCACCGTCCTGCAGCTGAACATAAGCCGTTACTTATGCCATGTCGTATGCACGAAGTCCTCGACGTTCGCGACCCGTTCCATGTCATGCTTATTTCCAAACCTTCCTCTCGCTGTGGTAGCAGAACCTGATCTCCTTCCTCAGCACTGTCGTACTATCGTATTTTCACGCATTATCAAGTGTCTCCTCACTGCGCCTGATCACGCAATACCTGACGTTATACCGTCATCTATGTCGAGAACGACGAGCAGACGCTGTGAGCTCGCCACGCCCGTTGTCCTCCTCATCGCCCCGGAACTTCTCGCAAAACGCACGAATCGAAACCTCAAGGAGCCCGAGGTCTGTCGAATCCCCTCGCTTTAACACCCCCTGACCAGACCGTACCAGCGTACCAGCCATGCCGCATCGCTTCCAAACGAGCCTGGCTCGGATCCCGAGGCATCTGCGAACAATTCAAATTTCCGAGCAGGGCCCATCATCTCGGACAAACGGACGATCACGACTGTGAGCGTACCAAGAAGAAAAAGTCGACCATGAACGTGCGCACGGCGATCCGTGCATGGACTCGTTGACGCTCACAAACGAACGTGCGTCGCAGTTCCTTTGTCAAGGCTGCCGTGCCATCATATTTTCACGCGTTGTATCGAGTGTCTCACCGCCGCGTTGCTGTCGTATTTCACGCGTCACTGCTCGCGCACCCTCACTTTTATTTCAGCGTATCGATCGTCCCCTGATCCACATGATCGCATTGCGCTGAGTGTCGCTAGGAACATATTCATCGCCGCGGTAATCGAACCCCCTTTGTCAGCATCGTCAGCACTGTTGTGCGGTCGTATTTGCCGCGTTTTAAATGCAGTCTCGTTCCATTCCCTCCATTCCGTCGCTTCTGTGGCGTACGCTTACAACGTACAAGGAATCACTAAGGCGAAAAGACATGTGCCAAACGCGCCCGAAGGAATCGCGCTGCACGGGCGTGCTCGTGCGAGGCGCAGCGCCAAAACGACTACACACGTGAGTGTGACGCGCTAACGGCCCCCTTTTCTTCCTCGATTTCGATCTTTTTATTTCACTCACTGTAACGCAATACTCTTTTGTCATTGAATCAGCTAAGTATGCACATACTCCCTCCTTGTCATCAGTCTTTAAAAGGTCCTCACGTCAAGCAAGGTTTGTGCCGCCGCCAGCGGCACTTCCCCGAGTACTTAGTAGATCTAGCTGAAAAAGAATTAGTAACGTGCCTTGCTTGTTATAGTTTTGGATTTGCAGCCGGTTGGCTGTGGGGCAAATCGACGCATGCAGAAGCTGGCGTCAACCTGGAAAGGCGTCGTGGCTACGGCGCCAAACACTGTCAGTGATCGGTCGGAGAACAGACTGTGTCACAGTAGATGTATACTCGACAGAGAGGAAGAGAGAACAGCGGGGAGAAGATACAAGAGGGGAAAGAAGGAATTAATGGACCTATCCGTAACGTCCGTTAGCATCGTCGTCCTATAGAGACACCGTCGGGCTTGTACAACCCCGTCGTGCATTACGTACAGGCCTGACGAATCGATCGAAATGACTGTTGCAAAATGGCAACTGGGTTTCAATTGTAATTACCTCCGCCACGATCAGAGATAAAGGGTCGCCGTTAAATATATCACTGGGCGGTCATGGAACTTTCGACTCAGGATCATCCTAACCATCATGATGCTTCATCCTCAAGCTGATAAGTCTAGTATTCATGAAGAGAAGACGCATACATACGCTTTATCGACCAAGGAGGTGGATACTGGGGCGCTTATCGTCGCTGGTTTGTCAAACGAATTAGACCCCACCGAGGCCACACGTGTCAGGTTTGCCATCTCCCATCTGGCTTCCTTCATGCTTTACCTAGCGCATACATCAGAAAAAAAATAGACCTCCACATCCTTCCAATGATGTGTGGTGAGTTTTGACATTACTGTGGTTATCATCCGACTAACATCATTCAACGCAGTACTTTACTGGTGAGCAAACGCGTTTGCTTGAATAACTTTGCCTGTTTCATTTTGAATAAAGGGTTCAATTTATGGATAAAACTACGCTTGGAAGTGCTTCGATTCTTGGAATAATGTAAGATTGAACGTTTCGAACCACGCTGCTCTTAGAGCTTCCGCTGACAATGCACAGCAAAGATACCCATCTAACAACCGATCAGTGAGTACCACTGAGAACCACATAAATGTTTCACTGTGTGTTCGAGCTTGGAGTTGCGCAGATATAATTGGTATTTTTAATTGTTCCTTGGTGCTTGCTCTCCTGACATTCGTTCTCTCAGGCTTGGAACGATATTTTACATCGGTTACTTTATTTTTCAATACCCTCAAAATCTCGCCCTCCAGCGATTTCCTGTTGGAAAATGGCTGAGGCAAGTACCGAAAGTCGTGACACTTGTCAGTCAGTCATTCGTCTCACATCCAGCGTTAATGTCTTTGTATGGGCTATTGCATTGATCTGTCATGTCGCCTGCAAGAATTTTGTGCAACTCCTTGTATGCCGGTTTATCCTAGGCATGTGTGAGGGCTCCACCGTGGCGGCCTTCATGATTGTCAGCTCCATGTTCTATACACGCACAGAACAGACGTCGCGTATTGGGTATTGGGGTGAGTATGCTACTACCCTGGGTTTCAATGTATGCTAATATATTTAGTCTTGATGAGTGGGATAGGCGAGTGGATCGGACTCGATCGCGAGTATCCGCTGGTAATACTAACTCGTAAACTCAGCAATAATTACCACTGGTTTCATCAGTTTTGGGTCACTGCACATCCAAACCACCACGTTTGCTCCTTGGCAATGGTAGGAATCTTGTTTGCGCAGAAATGTGATAAAGGTAGCTGACTTGCCTGCAAGGTTGATGACCATTGACGGGACCATAACGCTTATCATTGCTGTGATTTTCTGGTACTACAGACCCCTTGATTTATTACCTCTGGTTGACTGTCTTATAGGTTCTTCTTTCCAGACTCTCCTGTCAATGCATGGTTCCTTACACCAGACGAGCGTGCAACGGCGATCCAGCGCCTGAAGGTGGGTGACTTATCTTCAGTATCATTCCTACCCTGTCATATATAAATGTCAGGAAAATCAAACTGGTGTAGAGAACAAACACTTCAAGAAGGAACAGTACGTCTTTGTTGTTCATAATATTCTCGCCTAGAATTGACAGGAAACTACAGGGTGGTAGAGGCGCTACTTGATCCCAAGACATGGCTCTTTGCACTTTTTGCAGCTTTGGACAACATACCCAATTCGCTCTCGAACCAACGCCAGATCATTATTTCATCTTTTGGCTTTACCCACCTTCAGACGACCCTTATCGGCTGTGTCGATGGGGTCATCGAAATTATAACCATCTCGATCGGAGTAACCCTTGCGTCTCGAATCCCCAACAGTCGTGCCTATTTCGCCGTGATTTATACCATTCCCGCCATTCTTGGCGTATTCCTCGTCGAGTTTTTACCATGGAAGAATCAGATTGGACTTCTGTTTGCGATTTGGCTCGGCGATTTCGCTACGACTGGATATGTCTTGATGTTGTCCTGGTTAACCAGCGTGACCGCAGGCCACACTAAGAGGGTTCGTCTGCTCCCAATCTCGTCTCGTTCCAATGCATTTTTCTCAACATGAGGGTGTTGTATATAGGTAACGACCAACGCCATCATGCTCAGCGCCTACTGCGTCGGCAACGCAGCGGGTCCATTTATGTGGAAGTCGCAGTACAAACCAAGGTGATTCCATTTTTTGGTCGTTTTCTCTATCCGAGTAACGATGCCCGTACAGGAATCGAATTCCATGGATTATCATCGGTATCTGTTTTATCTCGTGCGTGCTGTTGCTGTTGACCATTCGCTGGTTATTGGCACGAGAGAATGCACGACGGGATGCGGACCCGGTCGAAAAAGAGGAGGTCGAGTTCTTCATCGTGAAGGAATCGGAAGACGGTACGAGCGTGCAGGTTAAGGTGGACAAGGTATGGCGTCGTGTTTAATGTCGGGAGTGCACAACGTCGATCTGTTATCCGATAGGAACTCGTGGATCTCACGGACAGGCAGAATCGTGATTTCAGATATGTCCTTTGACTCTTTGAGTGTGGAATGCGTGTATCGCTGGCATCGCTGGCAATAATGTTGTAAATGGCTGATCGGGGTCACCGGTCACCAGTGGGTGTTCAAAGGGTAAGATTCATGTACAGATACATATGTATGCAATATATGTTGGGGTACCTCTTGTAACGCCGAAGGCGCCGACGCATCACACATGGGCAGTGAGGTTGACCATGACATCTCTTCATCCGGGGCCCACGGTGTGCAACACATGGTATATAGAACTGTAATTGGCCCATAAATTCTCTGCACTTCGTCGCCATATACTCGTGACGCTTATCATTACAGGACACCGAGTGGAGGGATACACACATTCGAACTGTGGTGTCGGCTATCGGATTAAGCCGGGTTTGTTTATTTCTAAAGCTCTTGCCAAGCAAACATTCCAACTGCTTTTCGCACTCACATATTTCGTTAGGCTTGCTATACAGCGGTGAGTCAAAATCTGCAATGATCAGGATTATGAATGACGGCCGTACACATTACTTATGTTCATTTAGATGCTGTACCCATGTAATAGTATGTGTCCAGAGGTTGACTCTGAGCGGTCACTGAAACCAGTTGCTTCATGGTGAGCCGTCACTACGTCTGCCTTTCGGATACTGGTTCTTGACTGCTATTTACACCAGGCGCAGTGTTGTTTCGCGATCGATGTTGACCATTTTGCAGTCACTGCTACCCCGGTTGTATTCACATCATATATGCACAATCATATAGATAATATCAACATTCACCACGAAAGATGACCCCCGCTCACCACAATACTGCGCCAAATTAAGTCAGCCCCACAAGCATACAAGCTTAGAAAGGTCACCTACTCGCTCCCAGTGCAGAAGCTCGACGCGTCTGATGCCAGCCACGTCACCACGCCCCGCAACTCATCTGGACGCCCGATACGTCCTAGCGGATTCATGTTCGACCACTTGTCAAGTAGGTGCGGCTGCTTGTTCAAGAACGCCGCCGTCATCCTACAGTCTATCAGCCACAGTCGCACCATGGCGTGTATGCTCAGCCTACTTCGTGTAAATGTATCCCGGCGAGAGCGTGTTCACACGGATCCTCTTACCCCCAAGCTCACATGCCATGCTTCGTCCCATCTGCAGCACTGCAGACTTGGACGTATTGTACGACACCCACGCGTGGTCCTGTCAATCATTAGTCATGCACTTCCCCCATCCTGATGCCTCACCTTGTTCGTGACGCTCCCAGAGATAGACGCAATCAATATGATGCTTCCGCCGCGCCCAAATCTTTCCATCTGTTTCCCTGCAGCCTGCGCCGTGAACAGTACCCCCGTCGTGTTGATGTCCAGCACCTAGCATCACCTGCGTCAGTATCCATCCTGACCCATGTGTCAACTCACTTCTCTAAAATCCGCCCCGGGGTACTCCAGACAGCCCATGTCTCCCTTCAAGACCCCAGCGGCTGCGACACAAAAGTCGAACCGCTGTTCTTCATCACCGATCTCTTTTGCCTTCTTCCACAACAACGTCTGGTCCCTCACGTCTGCGCTGAAATACTCCAGTCTCGATCCGTTTCCCAGTCTGCTCACGTATTCCTGTGATGCTTTAAACTCTTCAGACGGTTCCTCGGGAAGGTCAAAGCAGTAGACCACACGCGCACCCGCCTCGGCGAGTGCGATGGCCATCTCCAGTCCAAGGCCCCTGTTTCCCCCGGACACGAGCCCGACGCGATCCGTCAGCGCAAACTCGTCAAAGATCATGGGGCGAGGGAGAAACCCAGAGTCCTCCTTGGCTTTGATCGCAGCCTCGATGCCTAACGGCGCAAGAGGTGAAGCAGATTGCTGTATTCTGTGTCTGGGATAAACGTTTCGCTCGGGCGAGAGCACGACAATGGCACTTACGTGGATGCCATTAGTGGAGGAGAGTATCCGACTTCTCGATTATCTCCCCTGCTTATGCTTCCCAGGGCAGCACCGCCACTCCAAGGGGTCGATTGTTTTGTCCTCTTCTCACTTTTGCAAACCTGCAGTGAATACCACCATTTTCCAGATGGAATTATGATGCTGAAGCAAACATCTATGCGGTTGCACGGAGAAGTTCAGTGATACATTATGGTGGCATACGTACAATGTTTTTCCGCTGCCTCGATCGATCATCAGTCAGGAATGCATATACTCAGATGCTCATTGCAAAGCAACAGTGGGGATATCATCTGCATTCAACTCTCGACCTCAGCCTCTCATCCGTGATGTAGATGGCAAGACTTACTACATTATGAACGACCATTCGTCAAGGCACGAGGGACCATAGAATTCGATTCAGAAAATATCCACTACGTGTGGGCTCCAGATCGTCAGCGTATGACATGCCAATTCTCAACAAATTTTCTAGGCGATCACGCATCATCGATAGACGGCGGTGGGACGAACGAGCACGTTTCACGACTTGCTAGCCACGCTCGAGACATGCGCGGACAAATGCCACCAGCGCGAGCGACGGCTCCACCTCGCCTGGTAGACTCAGCGCCCCAAATCGCCCCGCCTTGGCCCACTCATTCACCACGGGAACACCCCAGACAGCAAGCCACCCGAACGTCCACGCCCGGCCCCACGCTCCGCCCACCCGTCTCCCTGTCGTCTTTTTCCATGCGCGCTCCAAAATAACACCGATACTATTCATGACCCAGAAGCCGATAACGACGACGGAGTTTCCACCTCGTCCACAGGAACGCAGCTCGATGTCATGAAGGATTCCAGAAATCAAAAAGGCACCAAACACACCACCAAACCGACCAAACAGGTAGGTGAATGGCTTTACGCCGAGCCCCACCAAATGCGGACGCATCAACTGATGCCATCGATAACCCCACAGTTCCGTCAAGGAAGCCGATAACCACGGAGAGTTGAAAAGCGGTGGCCATTGAGAGGGGTATTGCTGAAACACAATGACGCCCACAATCGCCAGAAAGTGGTAGCCCCATTGTAACGCAAAGTATGCCACGCAGATCGTCAACAAAGACACGAATACGGCTCGCAGAAGTTCCAAAGAGGATGAGAGTGAATAGTCAAACAGATATCCACCACTGATGGAGCCAAAGGTGTCTGGAGACAATATTCGGATGGTCTGCAGACATGCGTCGAAAGCCAGGGCGTGAAAGGCAGATTAAAGTGCAGACCACAGAACAAATGTTGTTCGAGAATTCGTTTTGAAAATGGATTCAGGGGTGACGAGTCTTTGTGACCAGCTCCATCCGACACCGCGTAAGTTCAACATCAAGTCACAGGCGTTCCAAAATGCTGAGTATATATGCGAATCTGCCTTGAACTGTTTCCCTGGAGGAGCTAGACGGTGAAAAGGCTCTCGCGCAAAAGCCCAAACAGTAGAACGCATTGAGATACTGCACATGTGAGTCTAAAATGGATCGTATCAGGTAACGGTAAGCAGCAATTGACGTACTCACGACGAGCACGGTGTTCGCCTGAACCTGTCTAGGATCTCCTCCTCCCACATCAACAATTGTACCGCGCCAAGTAAGCCATACGATGATGGGTAAAAGCGCAAGGCGATAATAACGTGTCCCCTCCAGCTGAACCAACACTCCCATGAGGTACTGACACGCGAAAGGCGGAAAGACGTAGACAAAAAAGGAAGCCCCCGAGAAACCGATCTTTTCCTGCGTCACGAGCAGGTCATAGATGTCACTTTTGAATAGTCACTACCTGGAAAGGGGCGAGAGAACAAAAAGAAGCTAACCTTGGTTGCGTGACCATTCTGTTGGAGGGGTCCTTGGCAAGTTGAACAGATCCCAGAGCGTCGGAAAAGTAGCTTGGTTTCAATTACATAAGTAAGCATGGTCTAAGCTGGGATCCGTGCACACCGTGCGGCGACTTCTAGGCATGTCAACGTACTTTTGTGCATCATAGTATTAGTAGTAGGTTTAAGCGACGTACTTCCGCCTGTGGCATCGGACCTGAGAGGGGAATAGAAACTAATTTAACCAGTTCAGCGTCCAGTGTAGCGACGACTCAGCACCGTGACCGAGTGAAAGTCCCACCCTATTAATGCAGCAGTTCGAATACAGTACATGATGGTACGGGTTCAAGGAACGCCCGGGCCGTGACGCTGTTCGCGTCTAAAGTTGGCATGCGTCATGAACACGTGCCATTCATGGGCTCACTGCTATGTAGCTGACTAATTAGCCATTACAGCCTACGGGAGTCGTTCATGTCAATCTGGGTAAGTACCTTTCTAACTGGATTGGGTCCCGTACAAATGGATTCGATTTGTACCATCACACCAGCAACAAGGATGTTCCCAATTGATCCTGACATAGGTGAGTATGACTATCATCAATACACACCTCTGAGGGTGGATTTCCTTGGCGATGTTGTAACCTGGGCTTAAGTGTATGTTTTGACAGGACTCAAGGCGTGTGTATGCGAGGTTGTACATCTCCAGCATCGCAACAAAGGGGACAAGGTATGCTACTGCTACTCTTAATCTGATCTAGTTCGTGACATCGTGTCCAACGCTGACGACGTTCGGTATGACGTGCTTCTAAACCGAATTTCTCGCCCGGCATAAAATTTGCATTATCAACGGTGCGTAATACTAGGTAATGCATTTGTCTTACATGGTCGGAACCTTATTGCTTTGATGAGATGCCAAATTTTGCCATAGGGCGGATATTGACCAGAACACACCAGAAAGGTGTACGTACGAGACATACTTACGTTTAGGCCCTCATAGTTGCCGTTATGGGTTTACGGGCGCATTATTTACATACATACATACAGTTTAGCCTACTACTCTGTGGAGGACTGCGAGAAGCGCAAGTGCAGGCTCAAACCCGCCCGGCAACGTCACCGCCGCAAACCGTCCCATCTTTGCGTACTCGTTCACCACCGGCACGCCCCACAAGACCAACCACCCTACCAACCACAACCGCCCCCATATCCCCCCTACTGCCCTCCCCGTTCGCTGCGTCCACACCCGCTCGAGGACAACACCCACTCCGTTCATCACCCAAAACGCGACGATCACACCCACGTGCCCGCCCGAGCTCCCTCCCCACGCGCGTAGCTCCACCTCATGGAAGAGACCCGAGACCAGGAACGCGCCGAGAATGCCACCGAGTCGCCCACAGATCCGGCCAAGCGGCGCACCGCCCAGCGTTAGTACCATGTCGCGCATCATTTGGTGCCACCGGCGGCCCCACAATTCGCTTAGCGATGTCGACAGCCATGGTGCGTCAAACAAGGGCGGCCACTGCGACGGACGCTGGCGGAACAAGCCCACCGCCACGAGCGCAAGGAACTGGTGCGCGTATTGCAGCCCAAAGTAAGCTATCGATGCCGTCAGCGCAGACACGAACACGGATCGCAAGAGTTCCAGGATGGGCGGAAGGGATCGGTCGAACAGAGAGCCACCGCTGAGTGAGCCAAACGTCTCCGGACTCAAGGCGCGGATGCTCTGTGTGCATGCATCCATCGCCACAGTATAAAGGGCGATTCGTGCGGCTGTGATGAGGACGAAAACGGCGCGCGAAGGGGTCTCGAATGTAGCCGTAGGGATGATCAGTCCCCTGGGCCAATTCCATCCGAGACCGCGCGGGTTCATCATCAGATCCCATGTGTTCCAACAAGCAGTATAGATACTGTCCTCGTTCGAATCTGATTTGCTCTCATTGTCCCCGTGGCGTCGATATGGTGTTCGTGCGAGTGCCCACACAGCAGAACGCGTCACGATGGAATACATTTGAATCTAGAATCAATGAATCAGTCAATGCGCAACACGGAGCGAGCGACACTCACGATGACCGTCACGTTCACAGCAGCATCCTTGCCTTCCGACAGGTCCACCAATGTCGCACGCCAGGCCAGCCAGGCTGTGACAGGCAAAAGTGCCAAGCGGTACAAGCGCGTTCCCTCGAACTGGACCAGTACTCCCATCAAGTACTGACAAAGAAAGGGTGGAAGGATATATGCCAGAAAGATAATTTTGAAGCCCATTTTTGCAGCGTCCTGAAGCACACTCTGGGCGATCGTTCCGGATCGTCAGAAGCGTTCTTCACCTGGGAAACGACTCGGAGGAAGACTGACCTCGCTGATGAAGTGGGAAGATCGAATTACGAGTCCTGGCGTCAAGTTGATTAGTTATAGTCCTTTGGATGCCCTAACCACTTTTTCGGTGGGCTCGCTCCTAGCCGCAGTTTGTCCGATGCTAGGCGACATGGGTCAAGCCTCACGCCCCTGGCACCTCGTGCATCGGAAATGAAAGCTCCACGCAATGTTACTCAATTACCATTACCTTCAAAGGACCCATTACACAAGACAGAACGCGGGCTTCTCGATGCGAGCTTAATACCTGCAGATTTTAGTTCGTTCCTCGCCGCCACGTTCATCAGCAACGTAAACCCGTGATTTCTAGAGTACATATCTGTAATCACGATTCTGCCGGTCTGTCAAATCCATAAATTCCTGTCAAGAATCCCGTCACGTGTCTGCTCGGATCAACATTGAACACGACTGAGCGCCGCACCTTGTCCACCTTCATCTCCACGCTCGACCCATCGTCCAGTTCCTTCACGATAAAGAATTCCTCCTCTTTTTCAACTGGTTCAGCATCTCTTCGCGCATTTTCCCGCGCCAACAGCCAGCGAATGATTAACAATAGAGACATGCAGGAGACGTAACAGATGCCTATAACGATCCACGGGATGCGGTTTCTGCACGGATGCAATTCATCATCGTTTAAGAAAAAGGAAGGAAATGTGGTACCTTGGCTTATAACGTGATTGCCACATGAATGGGCCTGCGGCGTTACCAATACAATACGCGCTAAGCATGATGGCGTTGGTCGTCACCTACACGCGCCCATGTTGAGAAGGGAAAAATACGATACAAGTGGGGATGAACGAACCCTTTTTGTGTGCCCTGCTGTCACGTTGGTCAACCAAGATAGCGCCAAGACAAATCCGGTCGTGTTGAGATCGCAAAGCCACAACCCAAACAAGAGCCCTATCTGGTTCTTCCATGGCAAGAACTCGATCATGAAAACGCCAATGATGGACGGGACGAAATAAATGACGCCAACGTAGGCGCGACTGTTGGGAATCCGAGACGCAATATTTACGCCCGTCCAAATGGTGCAGATCTCAAGGAACCCGTCGACGCATCCAAGAAGGGTCGTATGGAGGTAGGAAAAACCAAGGGACGAAATAATAATCTGGCGTTGATTCGAGAGTGAGTTGGGTACGTTGTCAAAAGCTGCAAAAAGTGCAAAAAGCCATGTCTTGGGGTCAAGGAGCGCCTCTATCATCCTATGCTCGTCATATCAATCGCACAAGATGAACGTAAGGTGTAAAAACGTACTGTTCTTTTTTGAAATGCTTATTTTCCACTCCAGTTTGGTTTTCCTACAATTTATTTCAGCACAGAAGGGGGAGTAGGATGACCTCTCTCAAATTACGCACCTTTAGGCGGCGAATTGCGGTCGCACGCTCACTCGGTGTGAGAAACCAGGCATTCGTCGGAGAATCAGGAAAGAAGAACCTGTAGAACAATCAACAAAGGCCATTAACACAAATAAGAGACTTCGAATACCAGTAAATTACCGCCACGATGAGCGTTATGGTCCCAGTAATGATCATCAACCTTACATGCAATTAATTTCACCTATTCAATTTCTGAACAGAAAATATCCTCACCATTGCCACGGAGCAAATCTGGTCGTAAGAATATGTAGCGACCCGAAGCTAATAAAGCCAGAGATGATTTGGGCTGTCGTCGAGTCAACCATGCCCAGAACCTAATTCGATCTGGTTACCTGTTCCGTTCATCAAGACTACCACTCCATGAGCACAGATGACCAGTACGACGTGTGAAAATGCACTTACACCAATAGCCGACACGTTGCGTCTGTTCTGCGCGCGTGTAAAACATGGAACTAACGATCATGAAGCCTGCCGTGATCGAACCCTCACAGATTCCCAAGAGAAACCTGCACACAAATAGCTGTGTAAAGTTTTTGCAGGCAGCCTGACACATCAACGAAATTCCCCATATAAATATGTTAAAGCTGCAGGTAAGGTGAGTGATCGGGAGCGCAACGACATGGCCTCTGCACCCGCCTCATCCATTTGCCCACAGGGAATCGCTGAAGGGCGAGATTTTGAGGGTATTCAAAGATGAAATAACTGACGTAGAATATCGTTCCGAGCCTGAGGGAACAAGACATCACCTGAGCAAGTATGCATCAAAGAGATGAGAAACTCGAATACCAGTTGTATCTGTGCAACACCGCATCAGGACCACTTGCACTCGAAGGGAGCCAAGTACTCACTGATTGGCTGTTAGATGTGTATCCTTTCTGTTCGTTCGTCAGAGGAAGCTGCACGTCCCAGGATAGTGTTCTCACAGTATTCCAAGAATAGAAGCACTTCCAAGAGTGGTCTTATCCATAAACTGAACACTTTGTCCCGAGAAAGGATCAACGGAACACCAGAATCATCTAAACACGTCAACATACAAGTAAAGAACTAAACGCCGGTCGGTAAGGACGATGTTAAATAGACAAAAGTTAAGACTCACTACACATCATGGGGAGGACGTGGTAATCTATCTTTTTCCTGCGTATATGCAATTGGTTGCGTCGGAAAAGACCAGATGGCGGTGACGAACCTGATGCGCACGGCCTCGACGGGATCCAAGTCGGACGACAGACCAGCGATGATGTGTGCACCAGTGTCTACTTCCTTGGTAGATACTGCGTGAGTATGCGCCTGCTTCTCCTCGGTGTCCGTCGAGGCAGTCTTGGATGGAACGCGAGGCATCCTGGCGGGATAGTGAGCCGAAGGGTTCGAATGACGGTACTTAAGGCGGAGAGGTTCGGATATGGAAACATACACGGGTGCAATAAGATAGCATGAGACAAAACGGGCTGGAAACGCATGAGTTGGGATGGCATGATCAATATTTCGCACCGGATTAGCGAAGTCTGTTCCTGAATGCATCGATCCCCGGTCCGTCATCGATAACTGCCATCATTTTGTGGCTTGCGGCCCATACATATCCTGTGCCAAGCACCGTCACGGTGAGTCTCAAAAGTGTCAAGGTGATCATGGTGGTTCATGATCGACGAGTTGGGGAGAAACGCCCAACGCTTGAAGGGGATCGATTCGTGATGCACGTGGATCGGGGTGTGAAATTTTGCCCCTTCTCCCGCTGTGGAATTGTAAAGATCTACTAGTACGTTGCTACCCCGCAACGAGATCTATCCTCGAAGTTGTGACTGTAGGACAAGAAATTTCGTGTTGCGGACACTAAACTTTAATATCATGATTTTGCTTCTTACAAAGGCAAGTAAGGACGGCACTCTAATCAATCGAGCTTCTTCGAGCTGTTGGCAAAGCGTGCAGAGGGGGGAATGTCTTTGACTAGCTCGCGCGTCAGCTCTTCAAAATCCACATCGTTGCGTCTGAAAATGTCCGCGATAATCTTCTCCACATCTTCTGTTACTGGCAGTTGCTTGCCATTCTTGGACACGGTCTTCACCTGAATGACTTCCATCATCTGGTTGAAAACATGCATCTTGTCCATGGCGCACAGACGATCCTGGAGCAAGTATCGTGAGCGGAGAATTCGAGCGAACGCCGACGGCCATACCTTCAGCATCCCCATCATGCCAATCTTGTCTTGTGTGTCCTCCTCCTTTCCCTGTTCAAGGGCAGCCCAACCATCATTCGTTCTCATCCATACGCAGACCTCCCACGTCTTTGCACCGATGATACCCTTCTTGTCTAGTTCATACGCCGCTCCCATGGCTTGGTAGTCATACGCCCATTCCTCCCACGGCAAGCCAAAGCTTGCCTGCTTGAGCTCCTCAGGTTCGACAGCCCGGCGTATAAGCTCCTTGACGATATCGTCCCTCTTCTCCGGAGCCTCCGAAGCGATGTTAGTGACGGTAGTTGCGCTCGGTTTGCGGAAGATGATTTCTTCTCGTGGGAACCCATGGCGGAATCGCAAGGTTGCAACACCAGTGACGAAATCAATTATGATTGGAACGAGCGTCACAAAGATGAAAATGTCCAGGAAGATGCTGCCGAGGAGCTTCCTGTTGAAGTCGGGTGCTGCCGTACTCCATGCTGGTACCACTTTGCCGATGACAAACCAAACCCCGTAACGAAACATGCCACGATACAGCCGTCTTATGATGAGAAAGTTCCAAACGAGGTTCATCCCTAGCTGCATTAAAAAGTGCCGTCTGTGACGTGTAGAATCATCAGCATGCCAGCAAATGTGGTGTTGGACGTACTGTCGAGTGGATGCATTGGCAGCGTCTATGTGGGAGACATATATCTCTGCATGGGGGTCGCGTTCTGCGAAAAAAGAGCGTACTGGGTGATTTTCTGGTACTTGATGGGCAGTCGGCATGTCGAAGGACCTAAGCAACCATTATTCTCGGAAATCGTAGTCGTGGACCTCTAAGAGCATGGTTATATAAGCAGACGTGACCAGCCAGGCACTGAAGTCATTCGACGACCCGCTTTGCAACGATGTATCGAGCTAACTGCATGGAACGGTCTCCAAGCAGGCAATCGCAAAGCCAGCAACAACTGGAGAGCAGAGTTTCAAATCATTCGAATTTCAGACCCACAAGTTGACATCAACCTACTGTAACGGCAAGATGCGCATCCACACGCACCATTCCTTAGAGTCAACATGATTCCACATTCACGATCTGCCTCGCGATAGAGTCTCACGTCGCGCGTAGTGAACGCACTGGCACGTCGACATCGATAGTTGGGTATACAGGGGTGTACATATAATTAGTTCTCACGGTTACATCTTATAAGCGATAAATTTTCGGGGTTGTTTCCTTCGATTCTTCCACAATCAGAAACGCCCATGAAGAGAACTGACGGTGCAGAGAGTTGAGCTACCCTCGTCTCAGACGATGGGTTCGCGTTGACATCGCCCGTTCGGCACCAACTCTCCTTGTTACACTTCAAAGGGACGGGCTTGCATTTCTCTGAGGCGTTTCTCGTGGTACGATTTATGATCATGGATGTAATACATTTGTCTTCTGTTTCCACACAACGATCACCAGTGTAGAGCGTGAGTAGGGCATTGATATCCATTTGGATTCTTGAAGAGGTACAATTGGTGGTAGTCCTCTGCATCATACCATGGCCCTGCCTCGAGGATCTCTGTAACGATCTTTTGTCCCTTGGGCGTGAAATGTTTAGCCTGGACCTCCTCTGTGACATGCTTTGCGATGTTCGTTTGTTCAGCACTGTGAGTGAAGACAGCAGACCGATATTCTGTATACAAAAATAAGAATGCGCGCATGATCACGGAGTCAAACCACGTACGAGTACCTGCGTCTCCGCCCTGTCGGTTCACAGTCGTTGGATCATGCGTGCGATAGAAGAATTCTGACAAAGACATCCGTCAACCGAGCAACTACCCTCGCTGATACTTACCGACAAGTTCGTCATACGTGACAATGGAAGGATCAAACTCGATCCTGAGGGCTTCCGCGTGGTTCGTTGTGCCATCACACACTTCTCTGTAGGTAGGATCGACGGACGAATCCTTGCCGCCCGTGTATCCCACCGCAGTCTTCAGGATCCCCTTGTTCTGGGAGGGCGGGTAGTGCTTCAAAAAGATGTGCTCTACGCCCCAGAAGCAACCCGCTGCAAAGGTTGCAATCTCGTGCTTCTGTGATGCTATCGCGCCAGGCAGACGATATGAGTGAGCACTTTTGCTCGTCAATCGAGATTGCGATGAGTACCTGAGGACATTGCAGCGCGATAGTGAGCCGAGTCGAGGCTGGTCGTAGAGAATGGCTTGGAGGCGAACGAGACGAGCGCTGTGCCAACTTGGTTCAAGCGGTTGAGCATGTGGAAGGTCCCGGTCAAGTAGGCACTCCTGCGCCTCGATTGCGCAATGAAGTCACGCGTCTCACATAATCGGGAGGTGCACACAGCATTCGTATTCGCATACGAGTAAATTGTTGATGCAAACACAAATCTAGACATTCGGGTCAAGTCACATCAGCCTTGCTTGAAGGCAAAGGTAGGCATGAGAGTGCGCGGAGTTGTAATATATTTCGATCGGCGTCTAAATTATTCGACCCGTAAACTCGCGAAGACCTGTGCGAAAGCAGCGTGAAATCGGCACTAAACATGAGTCTCTCGTCCTTTTTTTCGTCCTTCCTCAACGTCGTTCACGCTGATGCCGAGGAGAAGGAACAAGTCGTAGAGACTGCTCAAGCCGAAGTAGCTGAACAGGCTGAAGAAGAAGAACCGGAAGATGTCAGTGGACTCTACGTTTCTTGCCTCCTTCCTCTGCTTATGCATCTTCTCGTCAGCTGCAACCAATAATTCGCGAAGAATGCAAAGACGCGGCTAAATGTGCATCTTTGGCACGACACTTTGAGCATTGTCAAGAAAAGGTAGCGGCGGGCCAGGGCTTCAAGGGCGAGGACTGTGTGGAAGAACTGTACGTAGCTTGTCCGTGTCCTTGATTTTGCACTGATACATTCTTGGCAGATGTATGTTTTCCTTTTCTTTCTGTAATCCAGACTGACATGGCCTCGACTGCACCTTGACGAACTATAGTCCAGTACGTGTTTTAGATGATACATTTTCAAATATTGACAGCTCCATGTAGCATGATGCACTGCGTCGATGTATGCCATTCTACTTTCGATGCTTGTGTCGCGTGTTCATATTCTTTGCAGGCTTGTTCAGCACCAAAATTGTTCTCCAAACTGAAGTAGTCGGAGGGCGTCCGTGTCATTACGCTAGGTAAGAGCATCGGTGTGTCGAACTTTGAAACTTCTGACGGTCTGACAGATTAGATTCTCTACAATTCCCATTCAAGGATGAATTCATGCATGCATTCTATCCTATGTATATTGGCGTGATATTCTGTGAGATTGTGTGGTCCTTGCCCGCGGGATGCAGGGCACGCAATATCATCGGGTTGCTCTGTGTGTGTCGGTGTTGGGGCTTGCCATCAGAACGTCATTTGGGACGAAGCTACGCGAACTCCGATGAGCGACAAAAGTCACGTGACAAATAAAGTAGTTGCTCAGTTGCCTTGAAATAAGTTGATGTGGGTCGCTTGAAGCGACGGTGTTCGACCACTACGTGTTCAAGGTCATTCGTATCGAATCGCTCTATGTGCCAGTCTGACGTGTTTCTCCCAGCTGCTCAGTCACATCAGCCGTAACAATGTCCGGGTCCGATGAAACTGTCCCTCCAATGGCGGCGGGATCTCCCCCAATCGCCGTACTTCTCCCCTTGGTACACCTAGTTCTGGATTTGCTGTCTCTTTTGCTCCGTCTCGGAATCCGCCTTTTTCTCGCCCTGGCATACCCATTACACGTCCTCGGGACCATCTTCTTCAACCTGCTGCTCGCGCCCATGCTAGTCGCAGTCGAAATCGCCTTTTCGACCGTGTTTCTCGTCCCGTACTCGATCATTCGCATGACTGTGGTCACTTTGTACCCCGTCTACGTGTTCTGCTTCATTGCGTGCATCACTGGAGTCTTGCTGGGAAGCATCGGACGTTACGTTGCCACCACCATTCTAGCTTCTCTCGTGCAAACAAAGTATTTCACTCCGCCTCAGCCTCCCGCTCCGCCACCGCCTCCTGCCCCCTCCCTTCGGAAACAGAAGCGGAAATCTGTGCGACTGTCCTAGAGGGCCTTTCCTTTTCAAAGTTTTCTGTTTATGCCTTGTGGACGTAAAGTACTGGTTGTGATCAATGAAAGTAGAGCATCGCTAGTCTATCGTACAGCTTCTAATGATTCATGAAATCCAATTTGTATGGTAAACACCCCCAATACCGGCTGCGTGTTCCCAGGCCCGAGTGCTTTTGACATTCAACTTCGTGATTTATGGTGTCTCCATGACTAGACCAGGCAAACAGGCAAGTAAACCACAGACAACGTTCTCCAGGAGCTGACCGTTTCTTTAGATCGTAGAATTTGCTAGTTTGTCATTAGATCATTCTCCTAAATCAGACCATGATACCTGCCCGATGAAACCATCTCCTGAATCAGAACACCTCGACGAGTCAGGGTCAAGAGATCGCAATATTCACAATACATTTGTTGGCGAGGTAGATCTGTTGGAGTGTGCGTATCTCGTGTTTGTTCATTCCGCTCAGCTGATCATGCGTTGCTTCGCAGCCGAGGAGCCTCTATTAAAGCCATCCAACCGTCGGTTCACACTCTTTCCAATACAATATCACGAAGTATGTATGTCCATATCCCTGCGCGCGGTGTCCTGATTGACCATTTCCCTAGATATGGAGAATGTACAAGAAAGCGGAAGCGTGCTTTTGGACCGCTGAGGAGATAGACCTAAAAGACGATGTTCGTGATTGGTGTCATCGTCTCAATGACAACGAACGTTATTTCATCTCTCGCGTGCTTGCCTTTTTTGCTGCCTCGGATGGCATCGTAAACGAAAACCTGGTCGAGCGCTTTTCGAGTGAAGTACAAGTCGCCGAGGCACGCTCTTTTTACGGTTTCCAAATCATGATGGAGAACATTCATTCGGAGACGTATTCTCTCATCGACACGTTCATAAAGGACTCGGACGAGCGCGATTACCTTTTCAACGCTATAGAAACCATCCCGTGCGTCAAGCACAAGGCCGACTGGGCCCTCAGGTGGATTTCAGACCATCGTTCGGCGTTTTGCGAGCGACTCGTCGCCTTCGCAGCCGTCGAGGGGATCTTTTTCTCTGGCTCGTTCGCGTCGATTTTTTGGCTCAAGAAACGTGGTCTCATGCCAGGCCTCGCCTTTTCCAACGAACTCATCTGTCGTGACGAGGGTATGCATACTGACTTTGCTTGCCTCTTGTTTAGCCATTTGAACCGTCGTCCGCATCCTGACGTCGTCCATCGCATCATAACAGAAGCAGTCAAGATCGAACAAGAGTTTTTGTCGGGTTCGCTTTTGCGTTGTCCATGTTAGAATATTGTCTTACGATCCTTCAGACGCTCTGCCGGTAGCCCTGATCGGCACGAATGCCCAGCTCATGTGCCAATACATCGAGTTCGTCGCCGACCGTTTGTTGGTATCACTCGGAAACCCCAAGGCATATGGTGTCGAGAACCCGTTTGAGTTTATGGACATGATCTCGCTACAGGGCAAGACCAACTTTTTCGAGAAGCGGACGTCGGATTATTTCATGGCCAACGTCAACCATACGATGCGACCGGGGGCGGAAAGTTCGAACAGGGTCTTGTGAGCGATTCATGTTTTTTGCGTGTATTGTTGGGCTGATGTGGTGCCTATTTCATAGCTCGCTCGACGAGGAATTTTGATCTTCGGAAAGAGTTGCCTGTTCATATGTATGTGGTTGGCGGGCGGCACATATCGTAAAACATTTTCCTGGGTTATCGGCTTGATTTGTATCGTTACACACGACTCTCTTTCTTTGATGGATCTAATCTAATGCTGTATTCTTGTAGAGCTTATGCGCGAACTCGTCTGGATGACTGTGCCCTGATTTCCTTCTTCCCTCGGCGTTGGTTCGTTGGTTCAAGCTACGAGTATGATGGGGCCCCGGGGTAATCGGAAACAGCAGACAAGGTGTACGCGGTAGTGGTGTGGCCCGACTTACGACTATCCGGTCGGTGGGCATATTGACGTTTGAGATCAATGAAGCAAGCCTCCGATATATGGTTTTGCGCGTTGCCGAGTGAATACTGTCTGTCCCCACCAATACGTCGGTGTCGACACTGGGACCGTCCGAGAAATGTAATGTAATTATCCTCGTTTCAGGGTGGACGGATTCTCTTGGACGTATAATACATACTTATGTACTTCGCAGGAAGTTGAGACATTCTGGTGGAGGAATTCTATCGAATCTTTTCTGAGCATCGCCAACGGCGATCCTGCAAGACAAAAAAACAATAAGATGTTATAGATCTTCACACATGCGGACAGTGGCAGACGCCGTGCTACTTCTATCACTGGCTATTCCCACCACATACTGCACGCCAACGTTCCTCTGCCTCCTCCCATACCTGCACAGGTTCGTCCTGCCATTCCCATGCATTTTCTATGAGCTTTTTCACTTCCTCGAGCTCCTCTGGGTTGCTGGCGTGAACAGGCGCTGGCATAGAGCCCTCTTCAGGGACCTGACGCTGCAACCGCAAGCCATAGTAGCTACCCATGGTCTCGACTGCTTGGAGGACACCGTTGGCATATGGCAAGCGGACTTGTTCATAAACCTTTAGTGCGTCAACCACGTTCCCGCGATGTGTGGATTCGTGCGTCAACAAGCGGCCCAACGCGAGTGCGCCCTAATGATGACGCAAAGAATGGTGAAAGCGGATCTAGGCGTGGATTGAACGAGAACACTTACCTCTATCGCTTGCCCTGCGCCTGCTCCAAAGTGGGGTTCCATTGCATGTGCCTGCGCTACCTTCAATCGCCGGTCTCCTGCTAACGGGGATATTTCTTACCGCGTCTCCAATCAAAGCGACCCTCTCGTGGACATAGTGAGGTAATGGCCGGAGAGAATGTAGCGCCCATCTCGACGATTTCTCGATGCACTGTGATAGTACAGGGAAATGAATAAGAAAGCGACGAAGATGCTACAAGATACCTTCGCTAGTGCTTTAATGTGAGGTTCCCAATCTTCAAAAAAGTCCAAAATTTCTTCTTCTGAAACGTCTGTCACCCAGCGTCCCTCGAATGGTGTACCAAACGCATCAGGGTTGTGACGGAAAATGACGATATTAACTAATCGGCCTTGAGAGACACCAAATGTGACGAGGTGCTAGAAAGTCATGCAGTTCGTCAGTTGCCTAGATGAAAATGTGTCCTTCCTACCTTATTCTTTCCGAGATGCTGCATATAGAGGTGAGCATTTCATCAGTGCGAACTACGGTCACTTACGATTGTCAAGTCAGCGGGTGCTTTGACATAAGGGGAATCTTTCTCCAGTTTCTCGATTGGCACCATGCTCCTATAAACTAGGGTACCGGTCCAGACAGGATCGCTATACTCCAACAATCTCTTTCTGGAGTCATCGTCTGAGATCAGTGAAGCGAGCCTCCGATACATGGTTTTGCGCGTTGCCGAGCGAATACCGTCTGCCCCCACCAATACGTCGGTGTCAACACTGGAACCATCCAAGAAGTGTAACGTTATCTTTCCCGTTTCGGGATGAACGTCGTAGGACTCGAGCCTCTTTGATGTGTGTATTTTGCAGGATGCTGGAACGTGCCGCAGGAGGCATTCGACCAAATCTTTTCTATGCATTGCCAACGGGCCCCCTGCGAGACAATTTTTTTTGAGAAATTATAGGTCGCTTAGGAGAGATCCGCACATTTCAAGTTTGCGGAGAACCAGTGATATCCATCCTGCTGGTCAGACTTTCGGAAAATCGGACCTGATTAGAAAGAAGTTGTCGGTAATGAAAACGTGCTTATAACGTGATGAGAGGACAACAAACCGCCATTTTCCCGTGGAGCCTCCACAGAAACTTCAAGGATTTCATCGTATATTCCCAACTCTTTCAAGATTTCCACGCCTCTTGAATAGAATGATATTCCAGCACCAAACGTAGTAATCACCGGACCGGCTTCGAATATCTCCACAGGGAGGGTGCCATACTTTCCAATAGTCACAGCTAGTGCAAGGCCACCGATCCCTCCACCGCTGCGATGATCAGTACTCAAACTCCAAAATCATATATTTAACCGGGACGTACATGATGGACACGTGCAAAGGTGAATCCATGTGGAAAAAGATGTATGATGTGTCGTGGTATGCTGGATTCGAAGAGGCCACAGTGGGAGGCTAATCTATGGGAAGGGCGATATATAAAGCCTGATGGTGATGCGTACGTCAGCTTGAACTATCATAAGAAGGCCCGATTTCGGAAGTTACAAGATCCCGAAACAAGTTATCAAGCCTTTACCAAGCAGAATCCCTGAATACTTCCGCGAGTCATAGGACCTGACCTTGCCCCGCCTCCGGCCGATTTGTGGAAATATGGTGTCCCATGAGAACCTGTCTCATCAAGCATGAATTTGAACGTTGTTCGATATTAGTAGAAGACAATGTATAACTTGAACCATGAACGTGCCAGTGGTGGAAAGTCATGTCGGAATTGAAACTCTTAGAACGATCGGCTGGCGGTCACGTGACACTGAGTCGCTCAAAAAGTCTGAGATCTCATGTTTTCGCCCCTGGGAATTTTCGGGACAATCCGGGACGTTCGGCCCTGCCCCCATTTTTCGGGACATTGAACGCTGAGCTGCCCTGATAATCAAGATGATCATCTAGTGGCCTGTGCTCTTCGTTGAACATCTCAACCGAATGGTAGTGTCGCTCCCTCCGGCTACCGTTAGAGTATTCCGCGCCAGAGATGGGTGGTATACCGCGACCGAGGTTAGTAAGCGCGGAGTCACGGAGCAATCGAGAGGGAGATTATGGTGCTGGACGAGACGACGCCGTTCTCAGTGCGCCGATAGCCAGTGTGGCAGGTGTCGGACATCGCTGCCTGCGCACAGGCTACGAGACGATCTCAGATTCGAGTTCTCGTTCCCATGCTAGGCAACACTGACGTGCTCCGAGAGATACATCAAGTACATACACTATTTACAAAAGTAATATTCATTCAAAGTCCTACATGAATGAAAGGAAGCCACCCCGAAAACGATTCACCCTCATCACGAAGACGTACGACAGCATTATGCAATGCTCCTGCAGCGTTTCGATAATCCGGGACTGCATCACCCTCACAGAGCTGCTCATACACGTCTCTCGCCACCTCCGGCGCAAGTCTGTCGCTGATTGACCACATGCTTCCTACGACACCTCCGTACCCAGCAAACAGCATCCCAGCAGCGATGTGGATGGCCTCGTCAGAAAGTATCTCGTCTCCCGTGGCCGTCTGACATGCAGAGAGAAACGCAAGTCCACCATGCGGACGCGAGAGCGAGACGATATCGGATACCTTTAAGCGGCGCCCGTTCGCAAGGCAGAGTCCACTGGTCGTCGGGTTCTCGAAATCTTGGACGCCGTGGCATGCAAAGTGGACCCAATCAGACTCTTTCATCAAGGAAAGTACTTCCTCCACCATTCCTGTA